>CM069443.1:61082454-61385688 GCA_035610835.1 Ophiura sarsii | reverse complement strand
TAGGGGCTTTTGACCCCAGACCCCCCCCCCCCCCCCCCCCCCCCCCCCCCCTAAAACAGAGCTTCCGAAAAGGGTGTTAGAAGTCGTTAAAACCAAGAAATACCATTGAGGGGATTCAGACGGAAGTCAACGTTTTCACATCGATGCGTAGTTCACGTTTTTTGCCTTTTTGACATACCCCGTGAATAAATACATATACGATTCATTACCTGTGTAAAAAATTATGATTACAGTGTTGTTTTAGTATAACTAAATGGAACACTATACATTTTTAGAATCGTATAATTTAACTTCTAATAATAATAACAATAACACACATTTATAGAGCGCTTTACTTTAGTGAGATCTAAACTCACTAAAGTACAACATATGAATAAAAGATTAAAGCGAAAATACAACAATGATCTTAAAACTACAAAAATATACATACACAGAGTCAAATGCATATTTTAAAACAAAAAATATGCAATATGAAATGAACAAATCATGAACAAATACACAGCAATTAGATTTCCAAGTTAAATAAGTTAAACTTCTTCACATTTTCATGTTCATTACTATTGTGTGAATGAAAAGAATACTTACGAATTTGTACGGTTATTTTCTTCTCGAGTAAACGATGGCAGCAGATACCAGTTGCTTATATGAAATAGAAATTAAATATATACCCCGATATTACCCAACGGTCTGTAATAACAATTGCATAAGCCTATGATTGATGTTCGAAACACGACTTCCCTAGATGAACTCTACTGATATATAATTCAGATGTTTAGTAAAAGGATCTTTTCACCTTGTTGAATGCAATGTGCAGATCGAACTGTAACTGAAATGTATGCATACCCGGGCATTACCCAACTATCTGATAGTCTGATAAAAGTTGCATTAGCCGTTGATTGATGAACACAACACGAACATCTCTTGACAACTACTGCTTATTGCTTTCTACGCGGCTACTAGTTTTACCACATATAAAACAAGATTTTTCAGAAACAATTCAAAACTTTCAAAGTCTATCTGAAGAATTACTGAAGCAAATTAGGCATGTTAATGTTAAAGTTGAAATAGCTGAGGTTATACCCATATTAAAAAAACACCAAAAAACGCGGAAGTATTTTCTAATTGTCGACAAGTGTCACTTCTACCATGCTTTTCAAAGATTCTAGAAAAACTTGTATTTGACGAAAGTATGACTTATATAAATATTAATGAAATTCTTAATGATAGACAATTTGGGTTTCGTTCAAATCGCTCTATCTATATGGCTATAAGAGAGCTTGTAGATAACATCAATACTGCAGTGGAACAAAATGAAACTACAATTGAAATATTTTTTGACTTATCTAAAGCGTTTGATACCATCGATCATAGCATACTACTTTATCAATTAGAATATAATGGATTTCGTGGCATTGTACTAGAATGGTTTTAAAACTACTTAAGTAATAGAAAGCAATATGTATCTTATAATTCATCCGATTCACAACTTAAAGATATAATGTGTGGTGTTTTACAAGGATCGATACTGGGTCCATTACTTTTTATACGCTATGTTAATGATATAACCAGTACTTCAAATGTTCTTGATTTTATTTTATTTGCTGATGATTATTCTTTACTCACATACAGATATTGATAGCCAAATAAGTTTAGTGAATACTGAACTGAAGGAAGTAAGCAATTGGTTTAAAGCAAATAAGTTATCTGTCCAAATTATATTCTTGGCCTCCGTTTGTCATATTCCAGATCATATAATACAACAACTAGATCAAATAATATACGAATTTCTGTGAAATAGTTGTAAAGTTCTTATAAAGTGGTATCTTATTGGTGATATTGATGAAGGTGGTTTAAAATTGATTGATGTGAAATCAATATTCAAGGCTCAGAAGATTAAGTGGGTAAATACATACCTTAACACTTCAGCTGCATGGAAATCAATCCTGAATGAGTATATATATCTCTCCTTATGGTGGAGAGTTAATATTCCATTGTAATATTCATCCAACACAGATTCATTTTATAAAGATATGCTGAGGTCGTATTTTGATTTAGTATGCCTGACAATATTGGTCATCTTCAACAATGTGTATGAAATAACCAACATATTTGTATCAATCTTAAGCCTTTTATTATAAGCATTTTTCCAGGTGTGGTATGAATATGATTTCTGATTTATATTATACAATTGGTTACATTATTCCATTTGATGTTTGGATTAAACGAGAGTTAGCTTATAAATAGTACATGCATTGGAGAATTGCATCATTTGGAATCGTCTTACACTCTAGTCAATCTGATCTTATGAGAATAATTGAATTTTAGAACTAAATGTTCTTTTTCGGTGCGACGTGCCATTCCTCTAAGTGAGAATTTAGATGGCTTTTCCAAAGTAGAAGTCGTTAAAGGCGAACAATAACCGAAGAAATATTGAGGACGTGGACATTTTCAAATCGATGTGTAGTTTCGAATATGGATTTAAACTTGACATAGCGTAAGTTCCCCATCTTCGGAGCTGAATAAATAAATATGAAAAATAACACAATACTAAAACTGAAATGACATGACACCAATTTCCGATTTCCCTACAATGAATACATATTTACAGTGTTGTTTTAGTATACATCAATGAAATACCATAAATAAATGGAATACATTGACTCATTTAACAGGGGAAATGCATTAACCATCGGTCTTCTCTTCTCCAAGGCTGTCATTATAACACAAGATTGAATTAAATGTCAGTTTTAAGCGCTTATTATCATGTAGGGCCTATACGCTTGGAACACGTTACAGGCTTCTCGGAAATTATGTATTAGAGCAGATATATTGTCTGATCTTTAAATAACATTCATTTGGGTAATAGCTGATGCGGACATCTTAAACTATTTTTTTATTATTATTATGTATTATCTTTACCCAGGGTTGCCCGAATCAGCTGGCCGCTGTTCTTACTCGGGGCCCTGCACATCAATATAATACATGCTTAAAAATATTGACTTAATATAAAATACATGAGATATAATAATGACAATATGATTATGTATAGAGTATAAAACCCAATGGACAACACTCATAAATCTATTACATAATGCATACAATAAAAACATATTAAAATTATTTACAATTAACTACAATTGTTTATTCCCCACACTCCCATCATTCAATGTTGGGATACCTTGAATAACTGCTGAAGACATTGAAATATCATTTTTTCAACATTCCAAGATATTATGCCAGAAGTGTATGTACTTGTCTAATATGTTAGTGAATTAAGTTTACTCGAATAATTATTGCCACATAATCTCTACTACCCACATCGGTGATCCATCGGTGTCATATTAACTGAAATAAATTTACAAATTTGAAAAGTATATTGCCAAAAAAAAATTAGCGCCTTTGTGTTCCGACATGCTTTACGAAGTCAGTTCATTAGTGATTTTAATGATGGTTAACCACATTAAAAAATACGTTGGGATCAACCTACTTTTCAAAAACCTTCAAAGCATTCGTGGGGTTAATGACGTAGGCTTGATCTCACGTTCTGATTGGTCACTGCAATTTACGAGTTTTCAAGCATTATTTGCAGTGAACTGATTGTGGTGCAACATGGTGAGTTATGGGCACTGAGAGGGATAATATAATATCTTCCTTGCATCAAACTTCTTGCGTCATATTTTAAGTTTAAGGTTCGATATATGACCTAAGGTATCACTCTAACAGGCACACATTGAAAAGATAATTAATCGCACTACATCACGAATCCGTACTCAAACGTCATTTGTTTGACAAACGTAACTACGCCATGTCAAAATGACGGTAGACACTGGAGTTCTCCCAACAGACAACTAAAACATTAACTCTGCTGCATAAGCTCGACCGAAAAGAACTATCTATCATGGACGAGTGCGTTTCCCTGGTCAACATTATTGGGCGTAGCTGCGAAATCACTATTCTGGACTCTAGAGAGAAAGTAACTTTGACGACGACGTCAGAGTAATTATGCATTACCAATTGATTTAAAACAATTGCTGATGCAAAATACTAAAACACTTCAGCACCACTACATGTACACATTACTTATAACTGGTTATCGTAGATCTTCGGATTAAGGTCAAATCATACTCCCATCGTTAGGCATCGCCTAACGTTGACTAACAACGCAACACAAATTGAAGCAACCACGGGAGTATGAACGGCAGTCGGGGCTTAATCCGAAGATCTACGATAACCATAAAGTAATGTGTACTTGCAGCGGTGTGGAACAGAATAAGGATCAGCAATTGAGTATTATGGCACTAATTCGAATCCTTATTATACCTAGTTAAAAGGTCCCCGTTTGTTATAGCACCTAATGGATGATTAGGTTCTTTAAGATTGGAACGTCTTTAAGTTACTCTACACACTCTGCTTCTATATATAACATTGTTCTTAAGCAGAGATACATTTGGAACAAATACAATACATGTAGGTCTGATAGACGTATGCATGTATTTAGTGTAATATTTGTTTGAGTGATAATTATATAACATACGTTAGAGTGACTTTTGTAGATCGATGAAACATCATTAGGAAAACTTATTATGTATACTTTCAATATACTTTCACTCTGTATACCGTATAAATATATTACCCATCTAACCCCCTTTGGTACTGTTTGGTTACCTACTTAAACAAATAAGTTTGAATTGTAAATTGTTTAACGCACGACGAGGGAATGTTGGGGTGAAACATGTGTCGTTATATTTTCAATCTATTTTATGTGTTATGTAAGAAGTTCGCCTCAGAGATAGATCACTCCTCTTAATAAGACGTTAACATTTACGTGAATAGAATAATGCTTAATGTTACCTTAGATGATATCAGCTACAGCTCCCAACGCAATGCGTATCTCGGGTATTCTAGTTTGTCTATAATTAGTTAAAGTGATTGGTTTAACGATGTGCTTTGATTTATGTATATATCAAGTAGTTACATTTAATATCTATATCGTAATTGTACATGGATATATACAAATTTTGTTTGCAGTGACTCTAGTTACGTTTACGAGTCATTGTGTATAAGACGCAGATCAAATATTTCCGTTTGTACAGGCTGTCCCACAAATATTAATACCTATTGATGCCAACATTTAATTAATTTTATTATCATGAAAACCACCGGTTGTAGGTTTGTTGAGTTTTAATCAACTTTGATATACTGTAACTTTTATTCGAAGTTTAGATCATTGAAAATAGAAAACTGGAGATACACATCATTGTTTAAAATATGGTTGATTTCATCCTTTTGGCAAAGTGAAAGAAAACAAATATGTGTGAAAAAGCTGTTTGAAATAAACTAAAACAGTATCTCGTCGTCATTTGTCCACTTCTATTGTTAACTATAATGGCAGAATAAGTGAATGAGTAAGGTATTATCAGTAGCAGTCTCATAATTATGTCATCAAAAATGAAACAAAAGTTATGACATTTTTAGAATTGTATCTGTGTTTAGTTTATGTCAAATAAAAAATGGTATCGTTCATCATATTACTACCAACATGAACTTGTGATCTAATGAAATGACTTATTTATATAAAATATTCTAAGTGAAAGGTATAAACGGAACCCACGCAAAAGCAATGGCATGACAAATAATACAGGAAAACCCCAATATCAAGTAATATCAGCTTTGCAGTCGAACACATTCTGCAAGAATGCACACGTTGACAAGTTGATTTATTGTTGTGTAGGAATGTCCATATATGTGTCCAATAGACCATTATATAGGTTGCAACAAAACCCATATTGATAACCTAAGATAAATAAAAAACTGGATGTTGTCCGTAATGGCAAGAATATTTTCAATTTATCAGATGACTTGTTTCACATAACCGATTATCTAAATACAGGTGTTGTTACGTGATTTCATTTAATCTAGATCTGGTTTGCGAAATATGCCATTCCTAAGCAAAATCTTTTTTCATAATCTCTATTATTGCAACTAACCTGAATTTAGTATGTTATAAAATGAGGCATTCGTGCCAATTCACATTAATTTTTTTTAGTTTTTGGAATTATAACAAAAATTTGGAATGTACGTTTTACTCGCTGTAATTTCTTTTAAAGGAATAATGTGTGTTATCTCTTAGCTTTGAAGTCTGAGAGTTTCATCGAATTTATTCCATTTTCAAGCAACAGTATAATATTTGCCATTATCATGCAAGTAGTGTCACAAGAATTTAAACACTTTTTTACACGCACAATCAATTCTTATACTTGGACACTGTGTTTACTATACTGTCGGTTTTAAAATGCTCTCACCCTAAAGAATTGAACTACATTATGTGTCTTTAACGATGGTCACGCGTTATGAACTCGCCTCCCAATAGGGTGGTGCAGTTACACTTTTTAGTTTCATGCTGTCATATTCCTTGAATCTTTTTAAAATCACAAAAGATATCTTAACAGCAAAGTTGCACTAGATATAGGCAACCATTGATTTGTGTGTGATAACTGTCATAACTGTGTGCTATCTGAATGAGCCAGATGAATGGGTCTGGAGTGATAACCGCAATTTGCGGGACAAAGGGTGTGACTAGCTGTGAAGAATAAAAGTCTTAGCTGATTAGCTGTGAGTTTTTTCAGTGCGTAATCACACACAAATCAATGATTTCCTATAATACCTAGTGCAACTTTGCTGTTGTTATGCGCGGACATTGAAATCGCCATAACTTTAAAAGTATCCATTCGATTTTGTTGAATGAGGTATCAAACTGCGGAGAAGAAATTTGCTCATTTAAAGTATATCTCAGATTTTTGGTACCGATAATCTATTTTGAATTAGCCAACCTCAAAGCACCTGGTCAGGGACTATATGTGCTAGGTGTATATCACGAGATGAAAACGTTTTACCTCGATGGAAATAAATCTCTATTTATTTCAAGCAATTTCGTCCACGCCGGCCGGGTTGAAATGTAAAACATATTTTTCAATCCAGTAGTATCCTCCATTATGGAATTGAATGTCTCGCCAGTCATTGTGCAAATATAATGCAATACTATGTCAATTTGTCGTCTTATCATAATGGAACACTTGGAGTAGTATCATGTATCACCGTGGTAATTCAATGTTCCTTTCAACACGTATGGCAAACATTAAATCGTTAATTGAATATAGCATAAAGAATGTAAAGCGTACGTGTGCTCTTTCATTTAATGAAACGGGTACCAAAAATGAGGAATTCCTGGTATCTAGAATGTTAAAGGCGGGCTGTTTGACTTTAACGATGACATCTGTGTAATATTTTGCACAGCCAATCATCGTTCAAATACCCATGCTAATTTAACTGTGAACAAGACACATGTTGTCACATCTGATTAATCATTCAAATGTATTTTGTTTCAGTAGTGGTAGTAACAGAAACTGAGTTTGCAATAATCGCACTTCCACATCTCTGCACATATCTAGTTCATCAAAGGCTGTAATCGTGGTATATGTCCTTTTTGGGAGTATCACCGAGGAATTGCTGGCAGTAACGCCACCATTACTTAAATATACCGTTTGTTTTGAACATCTACAGTGTATCGAACAAAAACTAAAACATCTATGTAATAAAGTTAATATCGTTACCGAGGGTTCGTTCTGTAACCAGATTATCTCCGAGACTGGTGATTTTGAGAGTTCTTGAAAATGTACTGCTTTTCGCTTAGCAAGTCAAGCAGTTGATAAATCAGGACGGATGTGTACTCATTTGTCAGTTATTCTTATGTTAGTTGTGAAGGAAAAGGATACTTAACGCCATTAATTTGTGTCAAGTGAAACTCTCAGGGAATTTTGAAGATCAGTTTGAGCTACTGAAGTGTGATCTAAACAGTCTTATCAAATTGCAGTTGTCTGACTTCTACTGACGCCTTTATATCATATCTAATCGTTGCTGTTTAAAATAGTCTTGCATTGGACTAAGAGCGTGTGTGGTCTAGCGGATAGATCGCAGGTCTCACGATACAAATATTGTGAGTTCGAGCCCCGCTACGGCCAACATGTTTGTATCCTTAGGCAAGGTACTTAGTCTCAATTGCCTCGTGGTTCAGAAGTCATGTAGAAATGGTGGTCTTGTGCATCAGAAGAGCAAAAATCCGAGCACGTTAAAGGTCACAGACTCCTTCGTAAAGAGTAGGGGATCATCCCGGTATGTGTACACAAAAACTCATGTCCCTAGATCCCAGGGACACTGTACCGTTAATGCCCAAGGTAGGGCGCTGTGTACAGTATAACAGTATGTATGTAGTATGTATGTATGTAATAAGCCTTCTTATTAATTCATTAGTTTCATTTTATTATTATCTATATTGCTTTCAGCAATTTTCCAGATCAATGTGCGATCTTCCACAACAGTTATAGTTATGTCGTAATCTATTGAACTTTTTCGACTACAGGGTTCTCTGTATTCTACGATTGATATTATGCTTTTAACACATTACGAAATGTTTACTGCGATATTGTACCCAGTGGCGTGTACGCTATTGGCGTTGGTTAGTTATCCGGCTCCTGTCTTTGACTTGAAGACAATCAATTAATGTTCGTATAAACAAAATTAAGTGACACGATGATATCCTCATATATGAATGAGATGAGATGGAGTGGTAAGATTGCTGAATAGCGTACACGTCACTATGCTTGAAGTGAGCGAATTAAACGTCACAGTACCTTTAAATAAATATGGATTGCTAGACGCTTACCTTGAACCTCACAGTGTTAAAACAATAATGATATAGATAGGAAACGCCATTATTGAATAGCACCTCCATTCAAATAGCTGTCTCTGCCCGTAACTCAATAGACAGGAAAGGGGAATTGTCCCAATTGGCTGAAGTTCTGTACAATGTACCGTTCAACCCCTATATCGGGCCACTTATGGGTTGAATACGTTTTGCAAAATAAGTTGATGTTTGCTAGTTTTCTTGTACAGTTAGTTTCAATCGTTTTCATACTGTCGGTTACAGCGTCATTAAGTTAATCACCTTTTAAGTCGTGATGGGCTTTCAGATTTCTTCAGTGCTTTGGATTTAGATTCCACTATAGACACCGTGTCTCTAGCTCTTCAACTATAAGCTAGAGCATACAAGTACGTTTGTAGGGTAAAAAGGTTTTACCCTAAAAATGCAATTGAAAATGAGATAGCCCATCTATTACAAAAGTGTACAAAATTCAAAACCAGATCTAATAGCTTTTAAATATGAATTACTTTTTCATCTTAATAGCGACAAATCTGCAGCAATAAGTAATTATACACTTAAACAACATGATAAAAAATGGTATTAGTAAATCATAATCGTGATAATATTACTTGATCTGGTAAATGCTCTCTTTTTTTGGTGCATGGATGGAACCATCGTAAATTCTATTTTTATATAATTGTTATACTGCAAGCTCTCATTTCCATGCCTAAAAGTGTTGTTTTCATGATTCAAAACTGCCCAAATCTGAATGATGACACCGGAAAACCACTTATTGTAATTATGATATGGATTTCTCACAACGGAAGTTGTCGTAGTAGTTAAGATTTCCAACAGATTTGACCTAAATCTATAGGTTCTGCACGTACAATTTGTTACATCGACACTTCCCCCCCCCCCCCCCCCCAATTGGATTGTGAATTCCTTCAAGACATCAAACTAAAGTAGAAGGGCATTGACAAACATTGGGCATGACATCACTATTTATATGAAAGCATGACCAAAAACGAATAATGGACATTTGATATTTAACTGTTGACATGATGTTTATGAGTTTAGTTGAGTTTAGTGAGTGTAAATCCCTCAAGTCGTACATCCACACATTTGTTATTCAAACTAACGGACGTGTAACTGCTTATAAAATCCTCAACATAAGCAATTTATTAAATAACAATATATCACATTTTTTTAAAACACATACCGTATAGGTATAAAGAATATCAAGAATTTCAACTTGAGTAAGAAAATACACAATAGTTTACATTTGCTAAAGGTTTACAGATTGTATTTCAAACGGGGATTAAAACACAGCTGAATCTTGCGGGGTAAATTTGACAGTAGTTAAAAGTAGCCATTCATTGTTGTAACTAAGATGAAGTTTTCAAAATATTATAAGAAATAAATAAATAACTTAAATATATAAATATCACAGATGTAGAAATCTGAAAATTAGGGTTCGATAAAATCGTAGATTTCTTTGTCCTGAGTCTCACATTATCATTTCTAAATTCATACACAGTCCTATTTCGGTGAAAATATTCACGCATTGCTCACATTATATATATATCATTAAATTGACACTTAAACTATTTAACGTCCATGCTACAAGTATAACATACATACCAGGTTCATGAATGTTTCCGCGCTCATCTCGGTAAAAAAAAATAGGTCGGTCATGTTTTGATTAAACTTACTTTCACATTAAATCATGTCAGAGATCTTAAAGACTTTTATGTAGAATATTCAACAAAACACACGAGGTGTTAGAAAAGAACATGATAAGTACCGTAGGCGCCCTGAATAACTCCATGTTGTGATGTCTTTCCACACATTCCGAGAACCAGCACTCTTCTCTCGGGGAATGATAGTTTTACGGTCATAATGGCTGATGCTTCTCCAAGAGCGTCTCATTCCTTATGATATGTTAGCACTGTCTTTATTGTTGGAAGGTATGGATAATGAGAGTCACGAGAGTACAATATGAACACTACGAGGAGGGAAAATGCTTAAATAGTAAACATGGGATCCTGGGACATTACCTTGAGTCACGTTTACATGAAATATAAAATGTAAACCATTGAAAGTGTACCATTATCCCTAATACGCTTTTTTTAAGAGTAACATTATCCCTGGTAGGGTCGATAAGAAGCCCTGTACCTTTAGAATATTGTTTTTGTCCTGGCATAATCGCCTGATCCTCATCATGAATTTTTATAAAAGCTCTTTACTAGCCTAGTCTATTGTACTTTCAGTATAATGTAGAATGATTTGCTTCAATATACAAAATAAGATTGTTTGGCAACAATACTGTTGACGGATACACCACATGCTTTACCTGTTGGGTATGTATGTGACAGGCGAAGTCCCTTTTGAAAGTCTGGCGTATAATAAGTCCAATTTATCTTAATAAATCTGCTTCCAATTTAAATGCCATGTCATTATTTGTAACAAAACGCACGCAATAATGTAATGTTTTCAAAATGCACCACCTTTAACGTATATGACATTTGTTTTTTTTTGTTCATGCAAACGAGATGAAATCAACCCGAATACCCAATTACTTGACTCACGCAAAAAGTACCGTGTTACATTTTCGGTCTTGTTTTTCCAATTTCCATTTTCCATTTGATTCCCTATTTTGTTATAATTTATATATGATTTTGACATACACTTGCATTTTTAAGATGGTTTGCTAATCAAATTTATTCATCTCCCTTTTTAGCGTTGTGTAAGTATAATGTATCGATTTTTAGTTGTGTTGCAGAGTTACAAAGGAAGAAATCACAGGTCGCAGACAAAAATCACAAGACAAAAATTCATTAAAACATAATAGAATTACAAATGTCAAAATGTCTTACCAATGGATAAATCTCGCCAGCTAACTCCCGGAAGCTCCTCTGGAACCCTTCACTAGTTGCATATCTACCCCACTATGAATAGTAGGGAATGTCGGGCTAGATCAGCCCCAGAATTAGGTATATGGCAAGCCGCAAGTTAAAAATATTCCCGTAGAAAAATAATTACCTATCACAAAGTGCCTAAAAAGAATATTTGTCTCTGCCCTGCTGGCTTGGGTTATAGAATGAAACATGCATACAGACCATACACTTTCGCTCGATTTCTCGGCTCTTCTTCAGCGAATATTTGTATAATTGTCTAATTGAAACGTCATAACTTTAAAATTACGGGGAATACATTTGCTCACAGATTTTTGATAACGATTACTGATTTTGAAATATTTACGATAAAGCACCTGGTTAGGATCTCCCTTCAAAATAATCCCATCGACTGCATGTAATACATAATCTTACCCCACAGGATAAACCTTTCTGACATAAAACATTGAATCATGGCAGGTCATGTTATTAATTTTCATAAATGATATATCGTGTAATATGATATGTTATACAGACTTGTTTATTATGAATAAGGTACTTGGAGACGTTCTAGCATACAGTCTTCAAAAAAACTTAACGTATAACATAGATTTTGAATAACGATTAATGATTTTGAATTTTCTACGATTAAAGCACCCGGTTTAGGGACATTTTGGGCTTGGTGTCTACTCCTTCCATCGACTGCATGCAATACATAATCTTACTCAACATACTTTTCCTGACATAAAACATTAAATCCTGGCAAGTCATGTTATTAATCTTCAGAAATAATATACCCAGTTATATAAAAGGTTACAAACTTGTTTATTTTGGATAAGATACTCGGAGACGTTCTAGTTATAATATATCCATACGCATGATTTATTACGTGACACGTAATTCAGACTCTTCCTCCATCGTAACGATACGAGGTTATTGGACCTTATGATGTACAGAATGAATCAGAAAAACTAAATGCATGATTAAAAAAAACCAAAAAACTAAATAATTGTATGTTAGTTATATATTTACTTACCTATTATAGTTATGTAGTTTGTTCGTATTTAATTTAGTTAGTTATAGTTTGTCGGGCAGTTAATGCCGTTTCTTGCAGGGTTACGTTAACGTACTTCTGGTCATAGGCTACGTGTGTTACATATATAGGTCGAATGATGGTCCCCTGTCCCACTGGATCAAGGTGTTCTAATGTTGACGTTATTCAATCATCCATCAAGTGCAACTTCAACTGTTACTGCCTACTAAACGCGTTACAAAGTAATTGTTTAGCACCATGTCATTTTAAATTACTACTACAGTGTATCACCGCGTATAAAAGAACACTCATTCGTGAAAATAGAAATTAAACCGTACTTTGATCCCTGCTAATGTATATATATATTCCAACAGTATTAAGCTTACCCTTTGTCTGCTAACCGTAAGAAAGTGTTCTCGTTCATTTTCAGTACGACATGCCATTTCAACTAAAATTGACTCCTCAAACAAATTCGAAATGGATTTATAAATCGCAAATTTCTTGATATATTCATAATACGAGTTACACATCGATTGAAAGCTGATTTGTTTCTCCTTTCACGATACCACATCTACAGCAATCACTTGTCTCAGTGCTCAGCCACTTGCTTGGGAATGTGGAGAGCCCTGGATCATAAAGTGCAAAATTCCCCACTAGTTTGCGCTCAAAAGAACAACTTTATCGTGTGTCCTATGAAGTGTTAGACCGACAACTACAGTGTCGATTAAGTAAGACCTCCTCATATGCTCAAGCAAGTTTCTGAGCACTAGAACACGTGATTTCTACAAATTTGGTATCATTGAAACATTAAACACACTAGCTTTACATTTCAATGTACAACACACTATGAACGAAATATATCAATTGAAGGCGATTAAAACAGAGCTTCCGATTTTTAAAAAGGCTTTTAGAATTCGTTAAAACCAAGAAATACTATTAAGGGGATTCAGACGGAAGATAACGTTTTCACATCGATGCGTAGTTAACGTTTTTTCCCTTAAAAAATGATTTTAAACTTGACATACCCCGTGAATAAATACATTATACGATTCATTATCTGTGTAAGAATTTATGATTACAGTGTTGCTTTAATATAAATAAATGGAACACTATTACATAATTAATGGAATACATTTTTAGAAGACGGAAGTAAATCAGAATCATCGTATAATTGAACTTCTTTACATTTTCATGTTCATTACTATTGTGTGAATGAAAAGAATACTTACGAATGTGTACGGTTATTTTCTTCTCGAGTAAACGATGGCAGCAGATACCAGTTGCTTATATGAAATAGAAATTAAATATATACCCGGATATTAACCAACGGTCTGTAATAACAATTACATAAGCCTATTATTGATGTTCGAAACACGAACTTCCCTCGATATACTCTACTGATATATAATTCAGGCGTTTAATAAAAGGATCCTTTCACCTGGTTGAATGCAATGTGCAGATCGAACTATAACTTAAATACGTATGCATACCCGGGCATTACCCAACTGTCTGATAGTCTGATAAAATAATAATAATAATAATAATAATAAAAATGGATTTACTATAGCGCCCAATGCAAGGAGCCTCTGGGCGCTTCACATAACTATATTACAAAAAGAAAACAACATAATCAACCTAAAAACCATAAAATATTATAAATAATTGCACATTATACAAGCAGGGAAAACACAACAATTGGTGCACCACGTCTCTCCTTGTATGCTTGCAAATCGATGATTCAAGAGATGCAGACAGAAAAGAGATGTCTACACGTCAAGAACCATGATCGCAGATAGAAAAAGAGACGTGGGCTACATAAAAGAACATTTTGATATTACATCAAAACAACATTTCATAAAAACAAGAAAAGGTATTAAGAACCAATCAAATACATCAAATAGGTAGTCTATAATTAATGTACATGTACAAGCAACAAGGAGATAAAAACTCATTATATTACACACTTAAAAACTACAAGAGATAAAATATGTGTGAAGACAAAATGCGACCAGCACAAAGCGAATTATTTGACTCAGGAGAGGAGAGATTTCAAGTACGTACACTCTCAACATGGAGCTACAGCGTCCCATTCCCTTGGTAGAATGTGGGCTGGGTTATATTATAAAACATTTAATAAATAAAACACAAATGTACACATTAACAGAAGATGCAAAAGTGACCGGCACGAAGATAGATAAGATCCCTGGAGAGGAGAGGTTACCAGCACTTCACTCTCAGCAAGAAAGCCGGTTTCTTGCTCCCGAGAAGACAAACAATGGGCAGGGTAACACAGAGATACATGGTTATAACGGAAGATGTTATGTGAACGGCACAATAGTAAATACGTAGTGAGAGCCCTGGAGAGGAGAGGTTACTAACACTTAAAAGTTGCATTAGCCGTTGATTGATGAACAAAACACGAACATCTCTATACAACTACTGCTTATCGCTTTCCACGGCTACTAGTTTTACCACATATAAAACAAGATTTTTCAGAAACCATTCACAACTTTCAAAGTCTATCTGAATAATTACTGAAGCAATACTAGGCATGTTAAAGTTAAAGTTGAAATAGCTGAGGTTATACCAATATTAAAAAAAAAACCGCTGAAGTATTTTCTAATACGCGACCAGTGTCACTTGAATTTTTTAAATATTAATGAAATTCTTAATGATAGACAATTTGGGTTTCGTTCAAAACTCTCTATCTATATGGCTATAATAGAGCTTGTAGATAAAATCAATACTGTAGTGGAATAAAATGAAACTACAATTGAAATATTTTTAGACTTATCTAAAGCGTTTGATACCATCGATCATAGCATACTACTTTATCAATTAGAATATTATGGATCTCGTGGCATTGTACTAGAATGGTTTTAAAACTACTTAAGTAATAGAAAGCAATATGTATCTTATAATTCATCCGATTCACAACTTAAAGATATAGGGCCGTATTCTCGTACGTAGTTAAACACGATTTTAAGCTAAACACGCGTCTAACTTTGACTTTAGACACAGCGTTTAACTAAACGCAATTCTCGTACATTTGTTTTACTTAAACACGCGTCTAACTCGCCAAAATGTGTCTAACTTTAAACATGGGTATGGGGGTAGTTTAATGCGTGTTTAACTAAACTCGCGCACCAACTGTATGCCTTGAATGATCACTCATCCGTGCCCGGTGCAAGCTGACGTGCGGATCGCGTAGTCTTTAAAAGTACCGTGTATTGAAGGCATTCGGTCGATATTCATTGCACTCCATTAGGGCCACAATAAATTAAATACCTGTATACAATCAACGCAGGACCACTCTGGGAACGAGATTTGCAGAGTTTAAAATCGTGTTTTGTTAAACACGTCGTTTAAAGGATAAACTCACGTTTTAGTTAGACACACGTTTAGTTAAACACGGTTTTTTAAAAGCTAAAACCGTGTTTAGTACGAGAATACGGCCCTTAATGTGTGGTGTTCTACAAGGATCGATGTTAATGATATAACCAGTACTTCAAATGTTCTTGATTTTATGTTATTTGCTGATGATTATTCTTTACTCACATACATATATTGATAGCCAAATAAGTTTAGTGAATACTGAACTGAAGGAATTGGTTTAAAGCAAATAAGTTATCTGTCCAAATTAAGTTATCTGTCCAAATTATATTCTTGGCCTCCGTTTGTCATATACCAGATCATATAATACAACAAATAGATCAAATAATATACGAATTTCTGTGAAATAGTTGTAAAGGTCTTATAAAGAGGCGTTCACTTATTGGTGATATTGATGAAGGGGGTTTAGAAATGATTGATGTGAAATCATCATCATCATCATCATCATCATCATATTCAAGGCTCAGAAGATTAAGTGGGTAAATACATACCTTAACACTTCAGCTGCATGGAAATCAATCCTGAATGAGTATATATCTCTCCTTATGGGGGAGAGTTAATATTCCATTGTAATATTCATCCAACACAGATTCATTTTATAAAAATATGCTGAAGTCGTATTTTGATTTAGTATGCCTGACAATATTGGTCATCTTCAACAATGTGTATGAAATAACCAACATTTTTGTATCAATCTTAAGCATTTTTATTATAAGCATTTTTCCAGGTGTGGTATGAATATGATTTCTGATTTATATTATACAATGGTTACATTATTCCATTTGAAGTTTGGATTAAACGAGGGTTAGCTTATAAATAGTACATGCATTGGAGAATTTCATCATTTGGAATCGTCTTACACTCTAGTCAATCTGATCTTATGAGAATAATTGAATTTTAGAACTGAATGTTCTTTTTCGGTGCGACGTGCCATTCATCTAAGTGAGAATTTAGATGGCTTTTCCAAAGTAGAAGTCGTTAAAGGCGAACAATAACCGAAGAAATATTGAGGACGTGGACATTTTCAAATCGATGTGTAGTTTCAAATATGGATTTAAACTTGAAATAGCGTAAGTTCCCCATCTTCGGAGCTGAATAAATAAATATGAAAAATAACACAATACTAAGACTGAAATGACATGACACCATTTCCGATTTCCCCCACAATGAATACATATTTACAGTGTTGTTTTAGTATACATCAATGAAATACCATAAATAAATGGAATACATTGACTCATTTAACAGGGGAAATGCATTAACCATCGGTCTTCTCTTCTTCAAGGCTGTCATTATAACACAAGATTGAATTAAATGTCAGTTTTAAGCGCTTATTTATCATGTAGGGCCTATACGCTTGGAACACGTTACAGGCTTCTCGGAAATTATGTATTAGAGCAGATATATTGTCTGATCTTTAAATAACATTCATTTGGGTAATAGCTGTTGCGGACATCTTAAACTACAATTGTTTATTCCCTACACTCCTATCATTTAATGTTGGGATACCTTGAATAACTGCTGAAGACATTGAAATATCATTTTTTCAACAGTCCAAGATATTATTCCAGAAGTGTATGTACTTGTCTAATATGTTAGTGAATTAAGTTTACTCGAATAATGATTGCCACATAATCTCTACTACCAACATCGGTGATCCATCGGTGTCATATTAACCGAAATCAAATTACAAATTTGAAAAGTATATTGCCAAAAAACAAACATTAGCGCCTTTGTGTTCAGGCATGCTTTACGAACTAAGTTTATGAGTGATTTTAACGGTTAACCGCATTAAAATACGTTGGTATCAACCTACTTTTCAAAAACCTTCAAAGAATTCGTGGGGTTAATGACGTAGGCTTGATCTCACGTTCTGATTGGTTACTGCAATTTATGAGTTTTCAAGCATTTGCAGTGAACTGATCGTGGTGCAACATGGTGTGCTGTGGGCACCAGGAAGGAGAATATCTTCCTTGCATCAAACTTCTTGCGTCATATTTTAAGTTTAAGGTTCGATATAGGACCTAAGGTATCACTATAACAGGCACACATTGAAAAGATAAATAATCGCACTACATCATGAATCCGTACTCAAACGTCATTTGTTTGACAAACGTAACTACGCCATGTCAAAATGACGGTAGACGCTGGAGTTCTTCCAATAGACAACTAAAACATTAACTCTGCTGCATAAGCTCGACCGAAAAGAACTATCTATCATGGACGAGTGTGTTTCCCTGGTCAACATTATTGGGCGTAGCTGCGAAATAACTACGCTGGACTCTAGAGAGAAAGTCACTTTTACGACGACGTCAGAGTAATTATGCATTACCAATTGATTTAAAACAATTGTTGATGCAAAATACTAAAACACTTCAGCACCACTACAAGTACACATTACTTATAACTGGTTATCGTAGATCTTCGGATTAAGGTCAAATTATACTCCCATCGTTAGGCATCGCACAAAACAAATTGAAGCAACGACGGGAGTATAAACGGCAGTCGGGGCTTAATCCGAAGATCTACGATAACCATAAAGTATGTGTACTTGCAGTGGTGGTGAACAGAATAAGGATCAACAATTGAGTATTATGGCACTAATTGGAATCCTTATTATACCTAGTTATAAGGTCCCCGTTTGTTGTAGCACCTAACGGATGATTAGGTTCTTTAAGATTGGAACGTCTTTAAGTTACTCCACTCACTCTGCTTCTATATATAACATTGTTCTTATGCAGAGATACATTGGGAACAAATACAATACATGTAGGTCTGATAGACGTATTTAGTGTAATATTTGTTTGAGTGATGATTATTATAACATACATTATAAAGTGACTTTTGTAGCTCGATGAAACATCATTAGGAAAACTTATTTATGTTTACTTCAATGCACTTTCACTCTATATACCGTACAAATCTATTACTTATCTTAACCCCTTTGGTACTGTTTGGTTACCTACTTAAACAAATAGCTTTGCATTGTAAATTGTTTAACACACGACGAGGGAATGTTGGGGTGAAACACATGTCGTTATATTTTCAATATTTTTTATGTGTTATGTAAGATCGATGAAACATCATTAGGAAAACTTATTTATGTATACTTTCAATGCACTTTCACTCTGTACCCTTTGGTACTGTTTGGTTACCTACTTAAACAAATAACTTTGAATTGTAAATTGTTTAACGCACGACGAGGGAATGTTGGGGTGAAACATGTGTCGTCATATTTTTCAATCTCTTTTATGTGTTATGTAAGAAGTTCGCCTCAGAGATAGATCACTCATCTTAATAAGACGTTAACATTTACGTGAATAGAATAATGCTTAATGAATGTCTTAGATGATATCAGCTACAGCTCCCAAAGTAATGCGTATCTCGGGTATTCTAGTTTGTCTACATTTAGTTAAAATGATTGGTTTAACGATGTGCTTTGATTTATGTATATATCAAGTAGTTAAATTTAATATCAATATCGCAATTTTACATGGATATATACACATTTTGTTTGCAGTGACTCTAGTTACGTTTACGAGTCATTGTGTATAAGACGCAGATCAAATATTATTTCCGTTTGTACAGGCTGTCCCACAAATATTAATACCTATCGATGCCAACAGTTAACTAACTTTATTATCATGAAAACCACCGGTTTTAGGTTTGTTGTGTTTTAATCAACTTCTACTGTTACTTTTATTCGAAGTTTAGATCATGGAAGATAGAAAACTAGATGTACACATCATTTTTTAAGAGATGGTTGATTTTTATCCTTTTTGCAAAGTGAAAAAAAAAAAATCTGTGTGAAAAAGCTGTTTGAAATAAACTCAAATAATATCTCGTCTGTTGTTCTAATGGCAGAATAAGTGATTGAGTAAGGTATTATCAGTAGCAGTCCCATAATTGTGATATCAAAAATGAAACAAAAGGTACGATATTTTCAGAATTGTATCTGTGTTAGTTTATGTCAAATAAAAAATGGTATCGTTCATCATATTATAACCAAAATGAACTTGTGATCTAATGTAATGACTTATTCATATAAAATATGACAAGATAAAGATAAAGAGGATCCCATGAAAAACAGTGGCATGAACAATAATACAGGAAAAAACCCCAATATCAAGTTATATCAGCTTTGCAGTCGAACACATTCTGCAAGAATGCACACGTTGACAAGATGAATTATTATTGTATAGCATGTCCATATAAGTGTCCAATAGACCATTATATAGGTTGCAACGTAATTACGCATATCGTTAACTAAAGATGAAGTAAAACAACTGGATGCTGTCCGAAATGGCAAGAATATTTTCGATTTGTCAGATGACTTGTCTCACATACCCCATTTTCTAAATACATGTGTTGTTACGAGAGGCTATTTAATCTAGACCTTGTTGGCGAAATATGCAATTTTAAGCAAAATACCTTTTCATAATCATAGCAACTAACCTGGAGAAATATTTTATTTTCGTATCTAATACAATGAGTCATTCGTGCCAATTCGCATTATTTTTTAGTTTTTGAAACCTTAAACAATGTTCACCTATGACATGGGCCTATAAACATAGTACTATATTATAAAAGGAAATTTGGAATGTTCGTTTTACTTTACTTTTAAATGAATAATGCGTGTTATCTCCTTCCGTTGATGACGGAAGAATTTCATCGATATTAGGCGTATTCCATTTTCAAGCAACAGAGCAGTATAACATTATGCAAATAGTGTCACAAGATCTTTTTTATTTTACACACAATCCATTCTTTGAACATGTGTATAACATACTGTCGGTTTTTAAATGCTTCTCACCCAAAATAATTGACCTACATTGCGTGTCTTTAACAATGCTTCTGCAAATGAAATGTGTACATGAGTCGTGGGATGAACCATATATGATTGTTCTTGTAATCAATCAGACTAATTGAATTAGTGTATAACCTCTGAGAAGACTATTCACAAACAATCACCACGGGAAACACTGGTTAGAAATCTATTTTCATTTAACACTTTTTCGATTAACATTTTCAAACTCTAGGGTCCGTTGGCTTATAGCACGCGTGGTTTGTAAAGCCTACCATTATTGAATAGGTACATTTTGAATCAGAATACCAAATGGTAAACTTGTGATTGATTTGGTTATTCAGAGAATTTACTCATGTAGCTACATCTCGATCTCATATTATGAAAAAGCAAACAAATATAGATTGCCTGAGACTGTGATGGTTAAAACTTTATTATCACGAGGTGAAAACCTTTCACCCAGATGGAAAACAATCTGTTTATATATTTGAATGCAATTCGTCCAAGCCGGGTTGAAATGTAAAACATCTTATTCAATCCAGTAGTATCCTTCATTATGAAATTGAATGTGTCTCCAGTAAGTGTGCATATAATGCAATACTGTGTCAACTTGTCGCCGTATCATACTGGAACACTTGGAGTAGTGTCATGTATCACGGTGGTAGTTCAACGTTTATTTCAACACGCATGACAAATATTAAGACGTTAATTGAATGAAGTAAAATAATGTAAGCTATGCTCTTTCATGCTATGAAACGAGTACAGAAAAGACGACTTTATGGTATCTATAATTTAATTTTTTAATTAGGAAGTCGCTGTGTAAAACGAGTACTTTTAGATTATATACGTCTAAAAAAGGCGGGACTGACTGACTTTAACGATGAAATCAGCGTATTATTTTGCACAGCCCGTCAACTTTCAATACCCATGATAGTTTAACTGAGAACAAGAGTTATGTTGTCATATCCGATTACTAGTAATCATTCATTATGTATTTAGTTTCAATAGTGGTAGAAATAGAAACTGAGTTTGCAATAATCGAACTTCCAAATCAATCTGTATTGCCAGACGCTTACCTTGTACCACACAGTGAAAACACAATAATAATATAGAAAAAGCCATTATTGAAATCAAATATCTGTCTCGGCCCTTAACACAATGCGCAGGAAAGTGAGCGAATTAAACGTCACAGTGCCTTTAATAAATCAGTATTGCTAGACGCTTACCTTGTACCTCACAGTGCCAAAACAATAATGATATAGGAAACGCCATTCTTGATAGCATCTCCATTCAAATATCTGTCTCGGCCCTTAAAACAATGCGCAGGAAAGAGAGCGAATTACACGTCACAGTGCCTTTAAATAATTTTGTATTGCTAGACGCTTACCTTGTACCGCACAGTGCAAAAACAATAATGATATAAGAAACGCCATAATCGAATAGCACCTCCATTCAAATATCTGTCTCGGCCCTTAAAACAATGCGCAGGAAAGAGAGCGAATTACACGTCACAGTGCCTTTAAATAATTGTGTATTGCTAGACGCTTACCTTGTACCGCACAGTGCAAAAACAATAATGATATAAGAAACGCCATAATCGAATAGCACCTCCATTCAAATGCCCAGGAAAGGTGAAATGTCCATTATAGCTGTTGTTCTGTACAATGAGCTGCATGTTCAACCACTATGTCTGGCCATTTATGGGTTGAATATTTTTGCAAAAAAGGTCGGCGGTGCTTGTTACTTTTCTTGTACAAATTAACTTGCTCCGCACTGCATGTAGTTTCGATTATATTTATACTGTCGGTAATAGCGTCATTAAGTTAATCACCTTTTACGACGTGATGGGCTATTTAATTTCTTCAGTGCTTTAAATCAATTAGTCACGTGCTTTAAATCAATTTATTACACATAGCTTTTAGATTGAAAGCCGTCAAGTCATTGACTTCAGCGAAGTGGTGGTTTGCAGTTTGGTGTGTTAGCTGGGAATTCTTCAGCTTATGATGCACCGCTTGTTTTTGGATAGGGGGCAATAATTCAATACTAGTACGTTTTTAGGACAAAAAGATTTTCCTACTGAAAAGTAATATCCAAGGTAGCAAATGTTTATAAAACTTCCAAATGTGGCTGAAAAGCTTTTGCATTTTAACCGAACTTATTGGCCTCTAACAGGTCACTTTTAACCAATGTACATGTAGATTGGCACAAATTTGGCTCAAATGACTCGTACGCTCGTCGTACGTAGTGTCATAAATGTAACGTAATGCAACGATAAACAGTTGGTCTACCTTCTCGCCTCCCTGGGATAATAGGAGACATGGTCCCCTGGAATCATAGTCCGCCCTGTATACGGCATTCATCTCTACACGCACTACTAGTTTCACGCTTCATTCCGTGTACGTCCATGGAGGCAAGACAATGGCTCCAGGGGGACCATGGCTCCTTTCACACCGGTTTGACACATCTTTGGTGTGATATGTTGGGTTATTGCTCCTCGTTTTGTACCAAATGTCTCATTTTATGCCCACATTACAATAAGCTTAAGTAACATTAACATTTGGTTTATTGGCATAATCATTGTAATAAAGGTCTACAATTACTTTGTAGCCTGGATGAAATACAGAAGGTGAAGGGCACTCACTCAGGTTAGCTGTAAGTTGATCAGGCTCAATAACACATGCATTTTCATTACGATTTATTTCACGAAAAATATATCATAAAAATGATTTTCTCCAAAATAGTCCATTTCATGTTCATGGTGGATTCATCCCTTTTCTTCAATAAATTGTTTACTTTTGTATAGATTATTTAGGGTGTGTGGACTCTCAGGTACAGCCTCCGTAAAACTGCCGTAACTTCTTCATTATTAATTTTATCTATATAAAAGTATACATGTTTTTGAAGGAAAGGGTTCAATGAATCCAACCATGAACATAAAATTCCCTAGGAGGTGTATTTTTTAATTATTATTATCGTTTCTTTGTTTGAGTTATTATAGACCAAAAAGTGCCAAAACGTGCCACGTTTTTTGGCACTTTTTGGTCTATAATAACTCAAAAAATAATAATACAAATAATAATTAAAAAAATTAATAAGATAACAGTAAAAAAACGCCTCCTAGAAAATTTTACTAGGATTATGATAAAGCTAGTATGACAACATTTGACAAAATATATTTTAAGTTATCTCGAATAAACCTAAAATGGGTCAAAACACATGTTCTTTATATTGTTTTTCCAAAACGGTCAATTTCATGTTCATGGTTGGATTCATCGAACCTTTTCCTTCAAGAAAATGTATACTTTTATATAGATTAACTGAATAATGAATGAAGAAGTTACGCAGTTTTACGGAGGCTGTACCTGAGAGTCCACACCCCCTTTAAATGAATATGCTTGAGAGTTCACACACCCTTAATACCCAAATATATCATCAGATATGACTGGGGCAATGTTACCTCTCTCTGCTGTCCTATGAGGACAATGTCGAGAGTGCCCTGGCATATTATAGTTGTTACGAGTGGCTAAACTATCATTTTTTTGCCGAGACGCCGAAGCGTCGCGGCATATAATTAGAGGCGAGATATCTCAGTATTCATGTGTGCTGAGCACCACTGTCGAATTTTTAGATTGGACGAAACAGCGTAAATATTAAAGCTGTTATCGGTTTTGGCCAACGAAAAGGATTGTATCAACATTTATTTGGATAATTTTATTAAAGTCATTCAAAGATAAGAATTTCTGATTGGACAAACAGCGTCAATATTAAAGTTGTTTTTCGGTTTTGGCCAATGAAGCGGATTGTATCAACATTTTCTTTGGATTGTTTTATCAAAGACATTCATAGATAAGAATTTCTTATTGGAAGAGTTAATAAGACAGTTTAGCTTTCAACCAATGTTAATGACTGTTTCAGTCATTGATTCATGGAGTTGATGGTGTATTATGTGTATTAGCTTGACGTCGTTTCATTGAAAAACAGTGGTTAATGCTTTACAGCGAATGAAAAACAATTAATTAGTTACGACCAAAATAATTTATGGCCTGAATTTATTAATTTTTAAATTTGAAAATATTTATTAGGAGTTATAAATAATTTGTATTGCATACAAAAATATATATGTATTATTATGATTCTCTTATTTGGAAATATCCGCGATCAAACGTGACGTCATGATGACAAACGACGATATGAGTTATGCGCATACGTGTAAAGCAATAGGCTTTTTAACTCTGACGAAAACAAAATAAAAGCTGCCGTCTTGGCGAGATGAACAATACGCTACTTGGGATGTATCATATTTTTGGTAGTTTATTCGAAGATGAAACTCAATCTTTGGAGGTTTTGTTTTAATGGTACGTGATCAAAGATCAAGTAGGCAATTATTTGACGTCGCATCTTTATACTACAGGCTTCACAATTGGGTCGCATCTCAGTAAACACAACACGTTTTCAAAACGTTTTGAATTGGGTTTAATTATGTTTTGTTTTTGTGAAACTTTTTTAAAACGTTTTTAAAACGTCACAGTTTCAAAGCATGCTTTTTATTGCTAATTGTTTTATAAAAACGTTATAAAAACGTTTAAATAACGTTGTCAAAATACTCATAAACAAACACATAATTGAAACGAAATCAAAACGTTTATAGAACGTTATATTACAACCTAATAAATTAGACCAAATATTCTGGACCATATTTTCATTTTGAAAAAATTCTTTTCTTCTCTGGCCTGCAATCGGCTTGCCGAGTGGTTTATGTTTCGTATTATTTGGCAAAGACTTCTAACGTCTCTGTTTGTTTACTAATTAGGCTAAGCTTAATTACTGTATGAACTGACTTGTTATATACTATGGCGCTCTCGAACATACCGTTTCCCACTATTGATTTGGTCTAGGTGTACTTTATTCTACTTTGGCGCCTCGGCCAGTTTTTAGAAGACTTTGTTTAAATATATGTCAAATCAAGCAGTTTTGCCGGTCCACAAAAACATAAACAAGATGTTCAAATTGTTTTAAAACTCTTTATTTAAAGTATATGGATGGGTCTTTTATATCGTGTAATTGCTGGTTTTGATGAAAAATATCTTGTAATGATAAGATAACGAGTATGCGGCAAATGTCTGGTATTCTTACGTGAACTATACCCCAAACTGCCTTAAACATAAAACGGGCTGTTGCCATGGCAACGAGTAAAAGATAAAAAATAAAAAAGATAAAAAACATTTTTGTCGTTATTCTAACATGCTACCAAAGCACTTCAACCTGGCAATGTATAAGCAAAATAAATGTTGATGACCTTCGCCAACAATATTCAATTTTTACCCGAAGTAACAATTTTAAATCATACTCCATACCAACTCGGTGCTTAAACATTCCTTATACCAAAGACACCTATCTGAGTTATCAATGATTACATTTCGAACAATATATTATTAAGTATACGATTATTATCTGCTTTTATAATTTGTTTGACATTTGATTTTTTGATTCATGCATACTCGATGAAATCAACCTGAATACTTAATTACTTGACTCACGCAACAATGCACCGAGTTACATTTTTCGGTTTAGTATTTCCAATTTCCATTTTCCATTTAATATCTGTATTTCGTTATAACTTATTTATGATTTTGACATATACATTTTGCACATTTGAGATGGGTAGCTAATCAAATATATTCATCTCCCTTTCTAGCGTCGTGTAAGTATAATGTATCAATTTTTTATTTGTGTTGCAGAGCAGCACATTCCGCGGGAACGCGGGGAGTTGGGGAAATAAATTATGAGTCGGAAACAAATATCACAAGACAAACAATGCATTAAAATATAATAGAATGCAAATATCAACATTTCTTACCCCTGGATAAATATCTCCAGCCAACTCCAGAGAGCTACGCTAAACCCCACCACTAGTTGCATATCTATCTCCCCCCCCCCCCCCCCCCCCCCCCCCCCATGAATAGTAAGGACTCCCGGGCTACATCAGCCCCAGAATTAGGCATGTGGCAAGCTGCTTTAAGAATAATATCGTAGAAAAAGTACCTAGCAATAAATTATGGGACGAGGAGCCTAAGTTTATTTTTTAATTTTTTGTTGTCCACCTCTGGGCAGACAGGACATTAATACCAACAGATGGCGAATATATCCCAATAGACAAATTTACCTTATCCTACGTTCGTAGGTTGCACGTTTATGAGTAATTCCATCCCAAAGTTTGACTGAATAACCTGTATAATTGAATGGAATGTCTTAAGTCTGCCAACAGAGGGCGGTGTTTGCATACAGTAGTTGTGGCATACTAAAAACGGTGATCAGTTGTTTCGGTTATCATAAACTTCCTTCACCCAATGAAATTTGGGAGCTGCACGGAAAATGGTGGATGTTACCATCTAAGTGCTGATAGGTTTGCGCCTGAATTGACAGCACCCTAGTTGATGCGATCTGATTCTGATGATTCGCCAGTGGCAGCGAAATTACAGCGCTTTGATCAACACTGCTACCACCGCCGTAGTCGCTGTACAATGAAATATAGGCCAAAATTGAAATATTCGCCAAAAAAGTTCCAAATATCGGAATTTCACCCGGTTTTTTGCTTATAAGTGAGGGACATATACTATAATATTCAGACCCTAAAAAATGATGTTTTTCAAAATGGCGATTTAAAAAAGAATGTAGAACATTTCATTCAAAATTACCATTATGCAATAAACAGGAATCAAGGTATACCAATAGTAATAGTTAAAAAAGAACTAAACAAGTAAATAGAGTTATCTGAGGGATCTCGCAACAAAGAAAATAGCTGAGAATCAAAATGTCATAGGCCTAAAGGCCTTCAATAAACGTGGTAACAACTTGTTTACTATTATTAGTACTTATACAAATTACATTTACAAGCTATTATTGTTGGGCCTCTAAACACAATTAGATGGGAATATCCTAGGTATGAAATTATTATATTTTATCAAAAGTCTTATAAAATAATATAGAACAAATCATTTTATTGGAATCTGCTCTTAAACCTATGGATAATCAATTACTGGTATACTAACACTATAACAGTCAATTAAGACGAATAGCGCCCTCTTTTGGTAGACTTCGGAAATTCCCCATTCAATTATACAAGGCTTTCAGTATTTGCCACCTTTTTGTAATCATTTCATGTTCTGCCCAAAGGTGGTCAGCAAGTGTGAAAGATACAGAGCATCATCACATAGTCTACAAAATGTGCCTTGAAAGAACCTATTTGTCTCTGCCCGATTTGCTTGGGTCATATAATAAAACATGCATAGAGACCTCGACCCGACTTCTTGCCTTTCCTTTAGCAATTATATGTATTAATTGTCTAATTGAAACGTAATAACTTTATAATGATTTACTCACTTTGTATTTGTATCAAATTATGGGGAAGACATTTTTAATAACGATTACTGAATTATCTAAAATAAAGCCCCCGGTTAGGAACTTTGGTTTTGTGTCTACCCTATTCAAAATAGTCGACTGCATGTTATTCATAATCTTGCTCCGCAGAAGATACTTTCCTGACAAACACATTAAATCATGGCAGGTCATGTTATTAATTTTCAGGAATGATATATCGTGAGACAGGATTGTTTATTATGAATACGATACTTCGAGACCTTTTAGTATACTATATCCATACGCATGATTTATTACGTGACACGTCATTTAAACTCCTCCTCCATCGTAACGATTCCTTGATCTCGGACCTTATGATGTATAGAATGAATCAGAAAAACTGAATACATGATTAAAAAAAATAAAAAAACACACAAACAAAATAGTTATAGTTATGTAGTCTGTTCGTTAGTTAACATGTTATTATTTTGATTTAGTTAGTTAGCTAGTTAGTTAGTTAGTTGGTCAGGCAGTAAAATATGCCGTTACTTTCAGGGTTACGTATTGGTGTTCATTGAGGCTACGTTTGTTAAAAATATAGGTGGAATAATGGTACCATGTTCCTAGATCAAGGTGGTCTAATGTTGTCATTATGTAATCATCCATAGTGCAATTCAACGGTTCGTGCCAACTAAATGCGTGACAAAGTTGTTTAGCACCGTGTCATAATAGTTACAATTCTCAATTTAAATGATAATGAGAGGCTTAAATTTACATTCACGTTTTATAATAGTTTAGTCTGTTAATGTTTCAACTTAACTTGTTAAAAACTTATACCCAGTTTACCAACCGGTAATTACCAATTCGCATATTGTATTATTATTCAGGTTTTGGACAGTTCATTCTCAACAGCTCTCAACTGGTCTCTACCAGTGCGATTAGTTGTTAATAGAACCAGAGTACTAGTAAACGGGATATCACGTGGAATTTGATGTGGAGATCATGAATAAGTATCCTCGTTGCATGGTTTGTTAGAGGTCAAGGAGGCTAAGTAACATCAGAGCCAGGCAGCCAACACTCAACAATGACGGCCAACGGCGGCCGACACAATTTACCCAGCGTTAAACCCGATTATGAGGTCCCTTTTCCGGAAGGTAAAGTTCGCCAAACCGGGTCATAAATCTGCTGATGAAACTTTAACTTCGAATGTGTACGTTTAATTTTCATGAGTATACGATTACAGCAGATACCAGTTGCTAATATGAAATAGCAATTAAATAAATACCCCGATTTTACCCATTCACAATTACATACGCCTATGATCATGATTGACGTTCGAAACACGAACTTCCCTCGATGATCTCTACTGATATATAATTCAGATGTTTAATAAAAGGTTCCTTTCACCTTGTTGAATGCAATGTGCAGATCTAACTATAACTTAAATACGTATGCATACCCGGGCTTACCCAACTGTCTGATAGTCTGATAAAAGTTGCATTAGCCGTTGATTGATGAACGAAACACGAACGTCTCTTGACAACTACGACACTTAAACACTTTCCACGCGGCTATTGCCACATATAAAACAGATTTTTCAGATACCATTCACAACTTTCAAAGACTATCTGAAGAATTTCTGAAGCAATACTAGGTATTTTTGTTATCATTATTTTAATGCATTTCTTATGGTGATTCTAAATAATATGGTAATGAAATTCAATAATGTTGATATTTTTGTGACATTTTGTGACATTTTGGCATGTCGTCAGCAGACGCCTCCCGCGTGGAATAATGCAGGTGTGTAATCAAGGGTGCCTTTCACCCTGTTGAATGCAAGGTCAATACCCAAATAATATTTGCTTCCAAAGACGACTTTCTTAATGCTGCAAAGAATTACACATCAAAAAGTGAAAATTATTCGGGCGTTATCTATGAATTACAAAGTATTGTAACATAGAAAGCAAACAGAAACCTAAAGAAATGAAAACGATACAGCAATTGAGAATTTCAGTTTATCTGCGCCGTTTAAAGGAAAACACGCAATGGTTAACCATAACACTCTTGAGTCCTACGAATCACTACGATGCGGTGTGCTTGTGTCACCCGGCTCGTCAGTTTTTCGATGAAATAATGGCCCCAGGGTACATACAGGGGGAATATACTCCCCCATGTATGGATTCCCCATACTCATAATCTTGCTCCGCCGAAGATACATTCCTGACAAACACATTAAATCATGGCAGGTCATGTTATTAATTTTCAGGAATGATATATCGTGATACAGGATTGTTTATTATGAATACGATACTTCGAGACCTTTTAGTATACTATATCCATACGCATGATTTATTACGTGACACGTCATTTAAACTCCTCCTCCATCGTAACGATTCCTTGATCTCGGACCTTATGATGTATAGAATGAATCAGAAAAACTGAATACATAATATAGTTATAGTTATGTAGTCTGTTCGTTAGTTAACATGTTATTATTTTGATTTAGTTAGTTAGTTAGTTGGTCAGGCAGTAAAATATGCCGTTACTTTCAGGGTTACGTATTGGTGTTCATTGAGGCTACGTTTGTTAAAAATATGGGTCGGATATTGGTACCACGTTCCTCTAGATCAAGGTGTTCTAATGTTGTCATTATGTAATAATCCATCAAGTGCAATTCAACGGTTCGTGCCTACTAAACGCGTGACAAAGTTGTTTAGCACCGTGTCATAATAGTTACAATTCTCAATTTAAATGATAATAAGAAGCTTTACATTCACGTTTTATAATAGTTTAGTCTGTTAATGTTTCAACTTAACTTGTTAAAAACTTATACCCAGTTTACCAACCGGTAATTACCAATTGGCATATTGTATTATTATTCAGGTTTTGGACAGTTCATTCTCAACTGGTCTCTACACCAGTGCGATTAGTTGTTAATAGAACCAGAGTACTAGTAAACGGGATATCACGTGGAATTTGATGTGGAGATCATGAATAAGTATCCTCGTTGCATGGTTTGTTAGAGGTCAAGGAGGCTAAGTAACATCAGAGCCAGGCAGCCAACACTCAACAATGACGGCCAACGGTGGCCGACACAATTTACCCAGCGTTAAACCCGATTATGAGGTCCCTTTTCCGGAAGGTAAAGTTCGCCAAACCGGGTCATAAATCTGCTGATGAAACTTTAACTTCGAATGTGTACGTTTAATTTTCTTGAGTATACGATTACAGCAGATACCAGTTGCTAATATGAAATAGCAATTAAATAAATACCCCGATTTTACCCATTCACAATTACATACGCCTATGATCATGATTGATGTTCGAAACACGAACTTCCCTCGATGATCTCTTTACTGATATATAATTCAGATGTTTAATAAAAGGTTCCTTTCACCTTGTTGAATGCAATGTGCAGATCTAAATATAACTTAAATACGTATGCATACCCGGGCTTACCCAACTGTCTGATAGTCTGATAAAAGTTGCATTAGCCGTTGATTGATGAACGAAACACGAACGTCTCTTGACAACTACGACACTTAAACACTTTCCACGTGGCTATTGCCACATATAAAACAGATTTTTCAGATACCATTCACAACTTTCAAAGACTATCTGAAGAATTTCTGAAGCAATACTAGGCATGTTTGTTATCATTATTTTAATCCATTTCTTATGGTGATTCTAAATAATATGGTAATGAAATTCAATAATGTTGATATTTTTGTGACATTTTGTGACATTTTGGCATGTCGTCAGCAGACGCCTCCCGCGTGGAATAATGCAGGTGTGTAATCAAGGGTGCCTTTCACCCTGTTGAATGCAAGGTCAATACCCAAATAATATTTGCTTCCAAAGACGACTTTCTTAATGCTGCAAAGAATTACACATCAAAAAGTGAAAATTATTCGGGCGTTATCTATGAATTACAAAGTATTGTAACATAGAAAGCAAACAGAAACCTAAAGAAATGAAAACGATACAGCAATTGAGAATTTCAGTTTATCTTCGCCGTTTAAATGAAAACACGCAATGGTTAACCATAACACTCTTGAGTCCTACGAATCACTACGATGCGGTGTGCTTGTGTCACCCGGCTCGGCAGTTTTTCGATGAAATAATGGCGCCAGGGTACATACAGGGGGAATATACTCCCCCATGTATGGATTCCCCCCGTGGCCTAGCGGTAGATCGTCTGCCTCTGAACCCAGAGGTCCGGGGTTCAAGCCCCGGGGGAGTGGGGGCACTTTCCCCCCTTGCTATTTGGTCGCGAAAACAAATTCTTTGGAAAAGGTGCCGCGGGGGTTAGGGTTATGGAGCGATTTTGTTTACTATTTTTCTTTTTTCATTTTTTTTCTAATTTTGGTCTCATTAACCCTAACACTCTTGAGTCCTACGAATCACTACGATGCGGTGTGCTTGTGTCACCCGGTTTGGCAGTTTTTCGATGAAATAATGGCCCCAGGGTACATACTCCCCATGTATGGATTCCCCCCGTGGCCTAGCGGTAGATCGTCTGCCTCAGAACCCAGAGATACGGGGTTCGAGCCCCGGGGGAGTGGGGGTACTTTCCCCCTCGCTATTTGGCCGGGGTTAGGGTTAATAGAGAATGTTGAACATGTAACTGTACAGTTATAAGACATGTAAGTTAAGCTCTACATGGCACCGCACACTTAACACAATGGTATGATCGTGATGATGATTAACACGCTAAGCCCATCAGATAAATTGGATATGTCCATGATTGATTGTCGTTACATGGAACATATGAAAATACCACCTGAGTACCTCGAGAACCGTTATCAATAATTGAGGCGTGTAATTAGAGCTTACCATTACCCTACTGAATACAAGGCATAGGCGTAAGTTTTCAAAAATCCTTTTGATGCTGAAACTATCTTGTTTAAAAGTGATGAGGATGCCAGTGTTCTTATCTTAACTTCAGCAAACTATGATAAATAGTAATAATCTTGCTGAATACAAGACCAGAGTCCTGAAAAACCTCTTGACGCTGAAACTATCTTGTTTGAAATTTAAGTCATAATGATACCGGTGTTCTTAGCTTAACCTCAGTAAACTGTAAAGGGAAACGTATTGACATCCATGTATGACAATGAGAGTAGAGGAAAACCTATCAACTGGAGAGATATTCGTGTTTCTTGTATTCTTACAAAATGTGATTAGTGGGATAGGAGCGAAATAAGTGTTACCCTTGTATTCAACATTTGACAATTTTGAGCAGGTCAATTTTTATCAAAATTCCAGTTGATCCCAGTTGAAAAGTGGGCCATTTTCCGTGACGGAACAACTGGTTTGAACTGTGTTCAACTGTGTTCAACTGGTCTTAACTGAGGTCAACTGGGTTGTAAACTCAGTTCAAAAACCTAGTTGAAAGTTGGCGATTTTCCGTCACGGAAGCGACTGGTTAAACTGGATTTTCAACTGTGTTGAACTGGGTTTTCAACTGGTTTCAATTGGAACTGTTCAACTGGGATCAACTGGAATTTCGAACTGGGTCATCCTGCGTGTTAAACGGGGACCCTCTCTGAGACTGAAGTAAATTTCACAATCATCGTATTATAAAATGTCTTAACATTTTCTTGTTAATTAATATTGTGTGAATGTAAGGAATACTTACGAATTTGCACGTTTAATTTTCACTATACGATAATACGATTACATCAGATACCAGTTGCTTATTATGAAGTAGCAATTGAATAAATACCCCGACATGACCCAACGGTCTGATGGTCTGTTAACATTTACATAAACCTATGATTGACGTTCGAAGCACGAAATTCCCTCGACGAACACTGCTGATGTATAATCAAGGCAGTTTAAGAAAAGAATCCTTGCACCTTGCTGAGTGAAGATCGAACTATAACTGAAATATGTATGCATACCCGGGCATTCACCAACTGTCTGATAGTCTAATAAAAGTTGCATTAGCCGCTGTTGATTGATGAACGAAACACGAACAAATTTTGACAACTTCTGCTTAAATAATTCAGGTGTGTAATCAAAGGTGCCAACATTGTTCAGAATGTTGAACATGTAACTGTACTGTGATAAGATAAGCTATACAATGGTCTGATAAACATGCTAAGCCTATTAGATAAATTGGATATGTTCATGATTGATTGTCATTACATGGAACATATGAATTACTATTTGAGTACCTCGAGAACTGACTAATTGAGGCGTGTATAATGAAAGCTTACCTTCACCTTGCTGAATGCAAGGCCAGAGTTCTCAAAAAAACCTTGATGCTGAAACTATCGTGTTTGAAAATGATGAGAATGCCTGTTTTCTTAGCTTAACCTCAGCAAACTGTGATCAATAATCGAGGCGCGTAATAAGAGAGCTTACCTTCACCTTGCCAAATACAAGGCCAGAATCCTGAAAACCCTCTTGATGCTGAAACTATCTTGTTTGAAAGTGATATTGATACCGGTGTTCGTAGCTTGAATCTCAGGAAACTGTAATGGGAAAGTATTGACATCCATGTATGACAATGAGAGTAGAGAAAAACCGATTTTACTTAAAATTGAGAGAAATTTGTGTTTCTTGTAATCTTGCAATTTCTTAAATAGATCGATTAAGGTTGCAATCAAATGGCTCAAGTTGTACAGATGAAACATTGGTCAGTGCACGTAGATGAGGTGTACGTTACATGGGGCCAACAACCTGCGACCATATAATCTGCTACGATACAGTCGCAGAGTTACATGGTGTGTAGGTTGTGCGTAAATATATATTAATATTTAAATTCAGAGGTATAGACCTTCCGGAATATTATCGCTACTCTGAGTTTCATGGACAATCCCATACGGTCATTTTGTCCAATCGTCAGGCGATGAAGAAAAAAATCTTTTCGCCTGACGATTGGACAAAATGACCGTATGGGATTGTCCATGAAACTCAGAGTAGCGATAATATTCAGGAAGGTCTATACCTCTGAATTCTTATACGCTCTACCGTTTACGGTATTGAGCACTTTGTTCAATGGCTAGTCTAACCAGAAACGGTTGTCAATATATATTAATATTTATATTAATACGTCAATGAACATAATACCCTCCCCTTCATATATCCATATGGTATAGCATAACACCCTTATGAAGAATAAAGATAAGGTAAGGAAATACTTGAAGGTTGTGAGCAGAAAAAATACTGAAACAGGTACACAAAATTATACATTATGTATTTTTTTAATTTTAAAAATCGTGCAGACTAAAGCCACAGGTACATCGCTATACGAGCCATATAGCTGCAAGTCAAATCACTAAATGGTGTTCTATTAATACCCATATGTACCACGTGTGTTATGATTATAAACATAATCATTTGGAAGCGTCTTACGCTCTAGTTAAACGAATCTTATGAGAATAATTGATTTCTAGAATTACATTGTCTTTTCAGTGCGAAGTGCTATTCCTTCGGGGAATTATTTGGATGCCTTTACCAAACAAAAATAGAAGTAGTTAAAGACGAAAACTTATCTGAGAAATACCCTTGAGGTGCTAAAAAATAAGCAGGGCGTGGAGATTTATAAATTGATGTGTATAGTTCAGCTTTTTTCAAATATGGATTTAAACTTGACATAGCAGAGGCTTCCCATCTATGGAGCTGAATAAATGAATATACGAAATAACACGATGCTAAAACCGTGATGACATTAAGCCAATTTCCGACTCAATATCTGTATAAGAATGCGGAATTACAATGTAGTTTTTATATAAATAAACGGAATTCATTGACACATTTAAAGGGAAGGTCTAATAACCGTGAACCTACTGTTTCTCCTATGTGGGCATTGTAAGAAGATGGCATCAACCTTTGGTCTCGATGTATAAGGTTAGCGCTTATTATTATTTACGGCATAGGTACTTTTAAAATAGCTACGGTGTTCAATCTAATATGATTGCTAAATGCCACACAACCTGTACTATTCAAATGTTATACTTAGTACTTTGAGAAAATAAAACTCACTTTCTATACTAAGAACGCATCATTTGAACAAAATTCCAACAAATTAATATGCAATAGCTCAATGCGTTACTTATCTTAACCCCTTTGGTATTGATTGGTTATAAAATTATCTAATGTATATTGACCATTTTAATTGTGCGGTTTTTTATCCGATTTTTGTGATTTATTTTTTTTCGGCAAATGTGATTTTTCACCTTCAAAATCACATTTTTGGCACTTTTTTGTCAAAAGTGTAAAATCTAAACATTTTTATGTCAAAATTACAAAAGACCCCAAGGAAGTGTCTACTGATAATTTCGGGGGCAATTTCAGCATTTTTCTTTCACCCCAAAAATTGAATTTGCTACGATTGACGTAAATTTTGAGCCAAAAAAGGTGATTTTTTTGTCAAATATTTCCAGAATGGCGTTCTCCGGCTCATTTCCTTTCCAGAAATGTGTGCTTTTATAAACATCACATTAATAAATCAAAAGTTACAGCGCTTGATAAATTTCATGTTTTTAGGTTGACAGCCTCATTAAGGCATTTTGACTACAGTCATCAGAAGTAATTTTCCAGGTATGAAACAAATATGCTCATAACGTCAAAACTGTACATGAAGCTCCTACGTAAAATATTAAATTAAACATTTATAAAGAAATGTCTTCTATTTAATCTTGTTAGTTTGAGATATTACACCCGTTTTTCTTCTTCATTTTAGCATTTAGTTCTACACACACAGTCTCTGTGTACCAATAAGCAGATTTATAATTTAGTGGTAGCGGCGACAACTCATTGGTCGATATTAAGATGAGGATTGGGGATGCTTCATTTGTTTTATGCAGCCCATTCATATACCTGTCACATCAACATGCGTCGGTGTAACCAACTTAATTGGCCTCTAACTGGTCACATTTTGTACATTATCCATACTAGCTAACATGTAAAATAACTCATATACCCGTTGTATCATGTTATGTCATGCCACGTAATGCAGCAATTAACATCTTTATCGTGTTATTTGGGGTCATCGTACCTCGTTTTTTATAAAATTTGTAATTGGGTAATAAATATATCGTGTTTATTTTCGTCATGCGGATTCAAAGATTTCCAAATACTTATGAGCCTGGATTCAATCTTTGAGGAGATACGAACAAATAAAAGCAGGCAAGTCAACTGTATTTTGATCTGTGATATCAGACTCAGCGTAATATGGACGTCAACATCTATATATTTCGATTTTTTTTGTCATGCAACAAGCTCTCAAGTTATCCACATTAAAAGGATTTCTTTGCAATTCAAAATTACGCCATGATTCTTGAATGATGACACCGAACAACTAGTGACTGTAAGTAGAATATGGAATTCTCACAACGGAATTTCGCGTAGTACATTGTAGATGAGACTTTCAGATGATTTGACCAAAATTGTTCTGTACAGTTGATTTGTACATTGACGTTGTGGTCCAAAATGGGCCTGTGAATCACTTTGAGACAACACACTAACAATTCTAAGCGTATTGACAAAATATTGGGCATTGAATTTACAATTGACATATAAAAATGGGCAAGAATGAAATTATGGACATTCTATATTTTACTGTTGGCATGTTTTCCGGTGTTGTTCTGATTAATTCAGTTAAAATGAATGATGACAAATCCCTGAAGTCGGATATTCACCCGTGTGTTATTCAAAGGCAGCTTCTCTTGGATAAAATACAGCCTTAGAACTAGAAATTGATTAAACAACATATCAAAATATTTAGGAACGCATTAAGGTGCAAATACGGAGGGCTTTCAAGTTGATAAAACACCACAGATAATTATATACATTGCTTATTGGGTCAGAGTGTCTGTACTACCAGAGGGGATAAACACTGCTTAATATATGAACGCCATAGAGCAGAAATATTCAGATAGAAAACAGGGGTTCTAAGGAAAACAAAAAAATACTTCAAATAACATCAAAAGACACAACAATTACATTACATATTTAAAACGGATACAAAATATTTAAAAATATTAACAATTGATTTGGTTAAGGCACCAAGGTGTGAATCCTCAGATATAGCCTCCGTAAAACTGCCGTAACTTCGTCATTATTCATTTAATCTTTATGAAAGTATACATTTTCTTTAAAAAAAGGGTTCAATGAATCCAACCATGAAATTGACAATTTTGGAGAAAATTATGAAAAACACGGTTTTTGTCACATTTTAGTTTTTTTTGTAAAGATAACCAAAAATATGTTTCGTCACATTTTGTCGTTCTAGTTTTATTATAATCCTAATTAAATTCATTTTTGAATTATTGACCAATGATTATTTTACATTCAAAATCATGAAAATCACATTTTTGGCACTTTTTGGTCACTTATTATAAAAATACCCCAGAATGAGATAATGTTAGAAAAAATATCATCACTATATAATATTACAAGGCTTATATTTAGCGTAACAAATATCACACTTAATCTAAATTTTTACTGTCCTAAAGTGAAACGGGCTCTCTTTTCAGAGCTGATTGATTACCATCTGTTATTATTTTTTGTGTTGATATATTTTTGGTTCATGCATTTGAGATATTTAGTTACTTACAATCCTGGAATGAAGTCTTGGAACGCTTTTCAACAACGGAAAACTAACACAACCCTTTCCCCCGAGCAATGATGAGAAATGTTTATGTCTTCAGCAGTTGTTCAAGGTCTCCCTACATTGATTGATGAGGTGTGAGGTAGGGATTTTTTGTTGTTTAAGATGTCCTATTCAGCTATTAACAAAAAAAGGAAAATTTAAAAATTTGGCAGAATAATCAGCACATGACTTCCAAAACGTGTCACGCGTTCCAAGGACTTTCCTACCAAGATTGTCTTGACAATCGTCTGAATTTGAGTTTCTTCGCATAACTCTAAAACAGAATGTCGTTTGAAATTCATATTACACACGAGTTTAGATTGAACCATAGGCGTTATACAAAGCGCTAGCGCTATAGTATTGCATTTAAAAGAAACAATTTATTTAGGAAACGGTCACTGTAAACGATCCCATATCATCGCAAATTACACGTAGACATATTTTGTATTTACGGTTTTAAAACGCTGACATGGATGGCATTAAAAATCAAAACATAATTACGCCGCCTGTGGGATTCGAACCTACTACCTTAAAAGCAATTATCAGTGGCAGTCCAACGACTTTTCCATTAGGCCACGTCGCCAGCTCGCAAATGAATCGACTTGTTTTGTATTTCATAGAAGTACCGGACAATGAAGAGTGTAAACTGTGACGATTCCTACTTGTTAATTTTGTAAGCTCTGCAGCTGCATGTTTAGACCCAGTTTTTTGGGAACACGCTGTATGTAGTTTGTTTGTTAGTTAGAAAGTTATTTAGCATACTTTAGTTTTTAATCAGGCAGTTAATATGCCGTTACTTGCAGAGTTACGTACTGCTGGTCATTGAGGCTACGTTTGTTAAAAATATAGGTCGAATTATTGTATCAAGTCCCTTCGGATTAAGGTGTTCTTATGTTGTCGTTATTTAATCATCCGTCAAGTGCAACTCCAACCGTTCCTGTCGACTAAACCGTGACAACCTAATTGTTTAGCACCTTTTATTTCAAATGAACACGACAAAGTATTATGTAACAGCCTTGGTAGCAGTTAGTCTGTTAATGTTTCACGTAATGCAATTGAACTTGTTTTAAATCTTATACCCAGTCTACCAGCCGTTCAATACCAAAACGCAGATTTTATAATTACATTAATCATATATGATATATGTGTCAGGTGTTTGTTTGACAGTACTTTCAGCCATATTACGGAGCTTTATTGCAAATGTTTAGTCCAACTCGCCTTGTTATCGACGGTAACATTCAACATCCAACTGTTCGTTTCCGATGAGGCTAGATTGACCCTTTTTTCTGCATATAAATATTTGCATCTCTCTGACTTGGAAATTACTTTCTGGTCTCATGGGTAGTAGGAGTACCAATATTGGTGGGACAAAGCTTCAACCCAATCCATTTGGCGCGATTTGTGTCATATCATCTGAAAGCCCCAACTATACTTCTACGAGAACGACCGTTGTGAGAATTCCATATTCTAATAACAATCACTGGTTTTCCGTGTCATCATCATTCAAAATTGGCGTGGTTCTGAATTTGAAGAAAAAAACCTACCCTTTTACGTTAGATAATTTGAGAACTTGCTATATGAAATGTTATTCTCGAAATGTATCGAGGCTTATTTTGAAGTCCACGTACAAACGCAACATGCAATACTTGCGTGTTTTTAATTTATTTACACTCTCCTCGTAACTTATTGCATTCCAGCACCTAACATCCTAAGTTGTTGGATATCTTTGTATCCTCGAGGGGTATGCCAATTATGTTACCCAAGCTCAATGTACTGTGACCATAAAATGAGATATTTTATATGTATATGAAACGAGGTACGATGACCCCAAATAAAACGGTAAAGGTGTTAATTGCTGCATTAAGTGTTATTTAAGCAATAACATAATTATGACCGGCATACGAGTAAGTTTACATAATGTCAGCTAGTATAATGGATTATGCATAATTGTGACCATTTAGATACCAACGAGGTCATAATTCTTGTCCAGTTTGTTGACACTGATCAGCTATATTGCGGAGCTTTATTGCAGAAGGTGGAAATATGCTTAGTCCAAGTCACCTAATTGCTGTCGACATCATCCGGAATATGCTGATGAGGTCAGATTGACCCTTTGTTTCTGCATATAACTATTTGGATGTTACTCTCTCTCTCGTGGAAAACCCTCGTAGGAAAAACCACTATACCTACAAAAGAACTATAATAAACTGCTCACAAAAAGTATCGAAACACTTAGAAATTATCCAATATATAACGGCTCGAAAGAGTATGCATTATTCAAAGCAAATAACCAAGTGCATAATTTTGTTCTGCGTATTTTGACACCTCGATCGATGAGATACGATGTTGCGGAGCGGAGTTATTGTAATTTCAAGCGTCGTGGGTCCAGTTTCAAAAGTGACAATCATCCTATAGAATTTTTGCATTACTGTTTAGAATGATCAGATTCGTGCTTTTCAATAGGGATAAGTGTCACTTTTGAAACTGGACCCACGATGACTTGCTTCGAATAATGCATTCCCTTTCGAGCCGTTATATATTGAATCATTTCTAAGTGTTTCGATACTTTTTGCGAGCAGTTTAGAATACTCGCTTTATTGACCTAGGCATCGCGCAAGCAGAGCTCTATCCAAAACAAGCCGTATATCACGAGTTGAAGTATTCCCAACTAACGACACAAATTCCACTTTGTTATAAGTCAGTGACATGACGGCTTTTGATCGCAGAGCTGTGCGTGATTAATTAATAATAAACACTTCGAACAATCAAATAGCCCATCACGCCATACAGGTGATTAACTTAATATTGCAATTACCGACAGAACATAATCGATTTAAACTACCTGTAATACGGAATCCAATAATGTATTATAAATAAATGGTTTTTATAGCCTAACGAATCCCGATCCATAATGGTCAGAATGATCGTCGTACATTGTCGTACAACACATTATTCAAAGCATCATCTCATAAGGACAAATCCCCTTAATACGCTGTATATTTTGTTAAGGGCAAACACAGACAGGTACTTGAATGGACGTAATGGTATTTCCTATACCATTATTGTTGTTGCCCTGTGAGGTACAACGTGAGCGTTTGGCAATGCAGACTCTGACATTTAAAGGCAAATGTAACGTCTGACAACATGGACAAGAAGCTCAATTCAAGGATGCGTACCGTATTCAGCAAGCCTGCCATCACATCTCGTCTAACATGTTATGTTGTCCATATTCATAGCATGTATGACATGACATGATATTATTATTATGACTGAAAATTGTCAATATTATTATCAGTCACACAGCTAACGGAGTTTACAACAGTATACCAAGATAACATAATATTAATAGTTATGAAAACTAATTCTCTCACTGGATGCAAACAGGGCATACGATTACAGGTATGTGACGATGCTAACGTTGTGAATATGCTAGCGTAGCGTTTAATTATTGTTATTCTTGTTGTGGTAGCGTAAAGTAAGCCTACTTGATTAAATTTTACCTTGGCTTTGCGTTGCGTATTTATTACGCCTGTTTCTTGAAGAACTTCACTCGTTTGAAACACAAGATGTTTACTTTTGGTCAACTAGGGCTTATATATTTGATCCCTTGTCGTTTTATTTATCAACTTCTTACTTATAACAAACGATTGTGTCGATTTAATATGTGACAATTTTCCCGACGGTACCGTTCCAAAACAGGCACGCAGGAAAAAGAGAGCGAATTCTCCTCTCAATCGGCCAGGTAAACCCGCATGTAGTTTCAGCCTTCTGATTGGCTATTAGAGTTGCTCTCATGTAATTTCGGCCTTCTGATTGGCTACGACTTATGACGTACTCGTGAAACTACTTGTGGCACCATTGTCAACCATTAGGGGTGAGCAATTGTGTATTATTATACTGACTTCCTCACAAGGTAGAAAGGACTCCATGCTTCCATGCCAAACACGATAAAGAAAGAACTACAATTCGAAATATCCGGAAAATAACTTGAAGCAGCCTAGCTGTTTCATCATTAGAAGACGTTAAATAGTCCTTTATTCAAATAATGCAAACCCAATGATTTACATCGTAATTCGTATGAAGTAATAGCTCTTTGGCGAGTGGAGAAAGCCATTGTCTTTAATTTTAGTTAGCAGTAGCTTGTCGTTATTACTGAAAATGCAAAACATCCGAGAAACTCTTATAACACAATCATAACAGTGTTCCTCTTTTATTAGTAAAAATTCAAAGAATATCACCAGGTCGCGGCCAAAATCCACGTACATCCGAAGTTGATCCAGCGCATTATCCTCTATATAGGGCACCAAATGTATTTAAAATGAGGGAAGATACATTTCTAGAGGTTACTAGGTAATGACTTTGTTTTCAAAGTAGTAATCCCATTGAAGCAACTCCATGTTGGCTTACCATAAAACGCAGAGGTTATTTGAAGAGCTTAGTTCCAAGAGGCGCTAACTCACTTGTTGTCGAAATTGAGAAATGATACGCAGAACATAAAATAGAGTTACAAAATATTTTTGTTAACCTTTGTTCTACATCTTTAGCATGTTCGGGTCCAAAGGTATGGCCCTCGGTAATTTCCGGAAATTATCACGGTGATACATGATACGCCTCTGTAAGTGTTCCAATATACTAATACGACGTTGTAATAGTATTGGATTGTATTTACACACTGACTTGGGTGACATTCAATTCTATAATGGAGGATACTACTGAGGTGTATGAGATGTTTTATATTTCTAAACCAGCTTCAACAAAATTGCATTTAAATGCATAAAAAGATCAATCGCGGGTATAAGGTTTCACACTGTATGTCTTTTGCTAATACAATTAGTAATGTTGGCGAATCAAAATCATATAAACATATCGTAATAGATACACTGCAATTTTATTAATACACGTATGTACCACAAAAATGTTCGCGAAATTAAATAGTATTTTTTACCCTGGAACACTTTATTTTAGGTTGGGACAAAATCTTATTTGTGTTGTAAATCTTGCTTAAAAGATATTTTACTAATAAATAATGAATATGGCTTTTAAATATCGATCGTGCCGTTTTATTCTTTTTAAACAAAGGAATTAATGAATTAATGTAATTATGAATTAGTTGATCGTTGGATCATTATTTCTTCTAATTCATTATATTATAGTTATGTCTAAGTCACTTTCAAATTAAGAAATAGAAAATATTTCTGAAATCTATTTTAACATTAAGTGAATGCACTCGAACATGGGTTCGATAACAAAGGGAAATGGTAACTACACATCGATTTGATATGTTCACGTATGGCTAATGCGCTTCAAGAGTATTTCGTAGTTTTAGTTTAGGGTCATCCATTTGCTCTTTTGAAGGAATAGCACGTCGCACTGAAAAATAACATGTTATTCTAGAAATCAATTATATAGTTAATAGAGTGTAAATTGTTTCCAAATGGTTGTGTTTATGATCATAAACCTCGTGGTACATACATTACATGTACGTGTATTAATAAAACACCATTCAGTGACTTGGCTTACATCTATGGCTCATAGCATTGTCAGTACTTCTGGATTTAGCCTGCAAGATTTTTCCAAATAGGAAATCGGATTATATAGTTATCGTTAGATACAACTTATATATCAACTTATAGCCTATAGGAGATTTGTTCTTGTTCCTGATGAAAATAGAATATCGTGTGCAATCAAAACCACACATTGGGTACATTGCTCACAACTTTTTCAGTGGTATATGCAAATGATTAAAAAAATTACAAACAATATTTAAAAAGGCCTTTCAAAGATGAAATATGAAATTAAGAAAGAATGAAATGAAGGTAGAGTCTTCACATAATGTAGGATTTGTAAGAGAGAAATAATGCCATTGTAGTAACAAAAAATCAAAAAGTCATAAAGACTAACGTGTATCTAGCTAAAATCTTCAATTCTAATATGCTCTTTAGTCACAATATTGTCTCCTTGAAGACATTCGTGGGCGTTGGTGAATTTGCGTCGCTCATTTCCCCTATCGTTTCCAATTAGAGCGAATGCACACTTGCTTGTCGTGCTCGTAGAAGTTAGAATCGAAAGCAACACTCTATTAGATCATTAATAACATATGCTACGTTGCAACTCATCCAACACTTCTGCAGGGGCGTATTGTAGCTTCTTCATCTACTAAGACGTCTTCGACACTTAAACAAGGATACGCCCCGAGTCGAATGACATATATATTTTCTTGAATCTAAATGTTACGAATCGCTATGATATCCAAATCTTATCGATGAACACCTACGAACCATAACCGTCCTGGATTTGTTAAAGTGAACATTGAAGCAAGTATATTTTACAGTATACACACACTTCATCAATGTACAATGCGTATGTAAGATTTGCTAGATGAATTAAAATGGCAGCATACCCGGGAATTATCCAACGGCAGGGATAGAACTGGATCAAAAATATGAGAGGTCCCATGCAGGTTTTCAGGACCCCGTAGGACTTCAAAACACAAATTTAACGGGTCCCCCGAGAAATTGAGGTGGTCCTGAAGCTTGGGTATTTGAAAATTTTACTTTTGTACGGACAGTTTTAATATTGTGAGCAAAGGATGGATATGTAATTTACAGAATTTCTTAATGTTTCCATTACCACACATCGTCAAATTTAAGGGGTCCCTTCAATTTTGATCGGGACCCGCAAGTCTTTCCAATTTGAGACCTGACGCGTCACTAAAAGAAAGTGATAGAGGTCTAGGACGCGCAGACGCGTCAGAATGCGACCCCTGCCCAACGGTCTTTTAAACTGATAACGTTGCATTTGTTATTTATTTAGCCGATGATGATTGATGATCGAAACACGAACTTCCCTTGGCATCTACTGATTGAGGTGTGTAATCAATTCAATCAAAGGTGCCTTTCACCTTGTTGAATGCAAGGTTCAAAGAAGAGCACGCACTGATTTGAATAGAAGCCAATTTTGTTCGTACAGTATTACGTATCAAGAAACATCAATGATATATGGCACCGCACAATGGTCTGATAAACATGCTAAACCCATCAGATAAATTGGATATGTCCATGATTGATTGTCGTTACATGGAACATATGACTTACAACTTGAGTACCTCGAGAACCGTGATAAATTATTGAAGCTTATTGAGGTGTGTATTAAACGCTTACCTTCACCTTGTTGAAGACAAGACCAGAGTTCTCAAAAACCCTCTTGATGCTGAAACGTTTGAAAGTGATGAGGAGGCCGTTGTTTTAAGCTTAATCTCAAAAAACTTAATTGGAAAAGTAAATATTGGATACATATATTTAATATCAATTATATGACACATTATCTGTCTGTATGAAATACCACGATGTAAAAACCGAAGAAAAAAACCCAATTATTAAACTGTAAATAACAACATTATGGAATGAAAAATGTAATTTAAAAAATGCTGTATAAGCCAATTTCCGATTCAATATCTACACAAGAATGCGAAATTACAATGTAATTTTTGTATAAATAAATGGAATTAATTGACACATATAATACGGAAGTCTAATAACCTTGGGCCTACTACTCTCTAAATGTAAAAGAGTGAAATTCCACTCCAATGGAGTTAATATTCACTCTTCAAAGGATTGCCTACAGTATTATACCGCAAACAACAATCGCCTATGGATATGCATTAAAACAAATTAGTTGCTTAAAGGTCAGCCAAAATGGTGATTCAAGTATGTTTTATTCGATGGAGGATATTGTAAAATACAAAAAACAAAACGAGTTACTCTTTAATTTTGCCCAGGAAAAAAAAAGAAAGTTTCTAAGCATGTATCATTTGTATCATATATATTGACGATGGCAGGTTATTACCCTGTATACGTCACAGGTGTTACCCAGACTCGCACACATAACCTCAATAGTTCAATAGCATAAACATCCACTGATGCCTTTTGCTTGTTCAGTCCTATCGACCTAGACCCGGACCGTTACTGAGTTGGGAGTTACACCTGTACGTTGTAACGCGTCATTATACAGTTCATGCCACTCTAAAAAAGAAACACTTGCAATCATGATTAGTTTTGATGTATATATTTTTTACAAGTTTGAGATTGACTAAAAGTCAACAGAGCTATGTGCCCAAACCAAAACAAAGGCTGTTTTGTTATTTTAGCATTTGGTTCTTCTACACTCACAGTCTCTGTGTACCAATAAGCAGATTTATAATTAAGTGGTAGCGACAACTCACTGGCCGATATTAAGATGAAGATTGGGGATGCTTCATTTGTTTTATGCAGCCCATTCACATACCTGTCACATTAACATGCGTCGGTGTAACCAACTTTATTGGCCTCTAACTGGTCACATTTTGTGCCTTATCCATACTAGCTAACATGTAAAATAACTCGTATACCCGTTGTATGTTATGTCATGCCACGTAATGCAGCAATTAACATCTTTATCGTGTAATTTTGGGTCATCGTACCTCGTTTCTTATATCGTGTAATTGGGTAACATATCGTGTTTGTTTTTGTCATACTTATGCGGATACATAGATTTCTAAATACTTATGGGCCTGGATGCAATCTTTGTGGAGATTATGAACAAATAAAAGCACGCAAGTCAACTGTATTTTGCTCTCATATCAGTTTCAGCGTAATATGGACGTCAACATCTATACATTTCGAGAAATACATATCATGCAGCAAGCTCTCAATTTATCCATATTGAAAGGGGTTTTTTTTAAATTCAAAATGACACCATGATTTTGAATGATGAAACTGGACAACTAGTGATTGTAAGCAGAATATGGAATTCTCACAACGGAAGTTCTCGTCGTACGTTGTAGATGACACTTTTAAATGATTTGACCAAAATTGTTCTGCACAGTTGATTTGTACATTACCGTTGGGGTCCCAAATGGGACTTGTGAATTACTTTGAGACATCAAACTAACGTCTAAGGATATTGACAAATATTGGGCATTGACTTTACCATTGACGTATAAAAATGGGCAAGAATGAAATGATGGACATTTGACATTTTACTTTTGGCATGTTTTCCGGTGTTGCTTTGATTATTTCAGTTAAAATGAATGATTACAAATCCCTCAAGTCGGATATGCACCCGTGTGTAATTCAAATGCAGCTTCTCTTGAATAATATACAGCCTTAGCATTAGAAATTGATTAAACAACATATCAAATTATTTTGGAACGCATTAAGGTGCAAACAATCAGGGATTTCAAGTTGAGTGATAAAACACCACACATAAATATATACATTGCATATTGGGTTAAAGAGTATCTGTACTTCCAGAAGAGATCAGCATTTGTCAAATGCAAAATTATCACAGGTGACAGCTGAGAACATACTATTTGGTGAATATACACTCTTACAATATCTATTTTGGATAATCATTCACTCATGTAGACTACGTTTACATTTACAGCGGCAATTTTGGTGGCCATCTTTGATTAGTGGTCTAATACATACATCCTAATGTGCCTGACTTCTTTCTCCTTTCTGTCCGTTTCCCTTTCCTTTTCCCATTCCTTGTCTCCTCTTCTCCCTTTCTTTGCCTTCCCGATTTTCCTCTGCCTCCCGATTTTCCCGGTCAAATTTTCTTTCTACCCCCCCCCCCCCCCTGCCCCCGTCTGGCTACGCTACTGAGATATTTACATGTAGACATATTTTGTTAGTGGTTATGTTTCTATAACGCTGACATGGCTGGAATGCAAGTTGTTGAGATTATAGTTCATGTTTAACTTGAAGTGTTATGTAACAGCCTAAGTATCAGTTACAATTCTCAATTAAAATGATATTGAGAGGCTTTACATTCATCAAGGCATTACATTCATATTATATGATAAGTTAGTCTGCTATTGTTACACGTTATGTAGTTTAACTTGTTTTAAAACTTACACCCAGTCACCACCGATTAGACGTCCATTTCAATTAATCTAGCAAATCTTACATACGCATTGTACGTAGGTGATGGGGGTGTATGATTTAAAATCTACTTGCTGCAATAGTCACTTAAACAACTCCAGGACGGTTATAATTCGTAGGTGTTCATCGATGAGTAAGATGTTTACATATATGTCATTCTACTCGGGGCGCATCCTGGTTTAATTCTCGAATCTGTCTTCGTAGATAAAGAAACTACAATACGCCCCCTAAAGCAGTTTTGGATGAGATGCAACGTAGATTATCTGTTATTAAAGAGTGTTGCTTTCGATTCTAACTTCTATGAGCACGACAAGCAAGTGTGAATTCGCTCTAATTGGAATTGATAGGGAAAAGTGAGCGACGCAAATCACCAACGCCCACGAATTACTTCAAGGAGACAATAGTGTGACTATAGAACAGAATAGAATTGAAGATTTTAGCTAGATAGGGCCTACATAATTGTCTTTATGACTTGTTTTAAATTTAAAGTCCATTGGGGGATTTTTATTACGACAATGGCTTTATTTATCTCTCACAAATCCTACATTATGTCAAAAATCTACCTTCATTTCATCCCTTTTTAATTTGATATTTCAACTCTGAAAGGCCTTTTTAAATATTGTTTGTAATTTGTTTAATCATTTTGCATATACCACTTGAAAAGTGGGCAATGTTATGAGCAATGTATCGAATGTGTGGTTTTGATTGCACACGATACTTTGAATACTTGTCAAAGAATAGCGTAAATGGTTAATAAGGAAGGGAAAGAAGTGAAAATCGAGAAGAGATTTAACCATCCAAACACTTTTTGTGTAAGCGTGCATTACGTAACTTCAGTTACTTTCATCAAGTTTAGGATATGACGTCATTCGGTAGGATAAACAACTCAGGAGCATCATTTTTTACGTAATAGGGTCGAACTGGTGTTCACCGGGAATAAATACCATTTCCCTCCCTGACAAAGACCCAAAGTATAAAAATGCGGAATTACAATGCAGTTTTTGTATAAATAGATAGAGCATTGTATGAAGATGGCAACAATCTTCAGTGTTAGTACATTATGGTGAGCGCTTATTATAATTTAGGGCCCAGGTACTTTTCGAATAGTTTTGAGTTGTGTTTAATTGAATATGATTGCTAAATGCCACACAACTGTTCTATTCAAATGTTATACTTTACTTTGAGAAAGATTAACTCACTTTTTATAAATAGAAAGCATTCTTATAATATATATATTAATAAGATGTGGTTTGGGATGTCAACAGGTAATTTGACTTAGTTTTACGCAATGTATAATATTATGAAACCGACAATAAAATAGCTTGGGGCGTGGCTTAAATCATACCTTGAAGCGCGTATTGTATGGGCATCGCGTTAAGATGTTCAAGCGCGCCTTACACAAAAGTGGGTGTGTATGCGTTGTGCGTATAACACAGCTGGAGGGGGGGGGGTGTACGTGTGCTAAAGATGCGTTTATTCGAAGCCGATTTTATGAAGGGGACATTTGTTGTTGTTTTATTATAATAAATCTAACATAAGAAATTAAATATAGTTCATAGCTATTTTGCTATACGTTGGTTTTACACCGTATAGGCTGTGCTATATTTGTGTTGTGGTTTTTATGGCCGCCTGAAATGGGACAGCCTATACATTATGATACCAACGTATAGCAAAACAGTTACGAACTATATTTCATTTTCTTAATCCAACAAGCATATTATGCAATATCACAATGCACGTTCAATCTATATATCGTGCAGATATTTCCTTTCTTAACACCTTTGGAACAATGTCGTAAACTAAACAACAATAAAACCGGATCGCACTATTGTTTGTTCGTTCTTAACCCCGCTAAATATTCATGTAAATAGACGTTATTCGTAATTGGCGATTTCAGGCTAAAGAGGGAGACATACTCGATATGACGTCACTAATCATAACGAAAGCGAGGCCAATCGTGGTAAATTACGTCACCTGAAATCGCCAATTACGAATAACGTCTATTGCGTAAATATCAATCGCCTATGGTTGGGCATCATTAATACAAAGTAGGGTGTTTTGAAGTGTCTGAGACATAACCCAAGTTCACTCTTTTACTCAGAATAAGTGAAAGAATAAGACAATCAATATCTGTCCCATATTACGTCCCCAAAAATAAACAAACTTTACGACTCTTTCAGAATTTGAAATGTATTATAGTGTCGAAATGAAAGTGGAATCGTTCATCATGTAAATGTTATTGTAATAAAATGTTTTATTCTAATGTAAAAAAATAGACGCGGAACCCATCCAAGAGCAATGGCATGAAAAATAATACATTAAAGAAAATATAAGGTAATATCATCAGCTGCGTGGTCAAGAACATTATGCAAGGATGCATATGTTGACAAGATGATTTATTATTGGCTAGCAATGTCCATATATGTGTCCAATAGACCATTATGTAGGTTGCAATGCGACCCATTGTTGCCCAAAGATGAAATAAACACTGTTTTGTTAGAAATGCTAATAAGAAATTCGATTTCTCAGAGGAAAATTGTTTCACATTACTACGGATTGCGGGCCTTATGTAACAGAAGAATGTTCAAAACTCACTACTATGTGTTTAAAGGAAAACTCAGGAATGCTGTTGGAAACAGTGACAAACATTCGGCAATTTACGACTACTTTGGGTATTTTTGCGCATTTTCGTTCGTTGTTGTTCATTTATTCTTTTTGGCGACTTAAGGCATTTTTACCTATGACTTGGGGCGTCTAGTCATATGTTTGTATGATGCAATTTTAATGAGAGTCTCACTTGACTGAATAATGTGAGTTCCTTAATTTTCATCAATTTCCACATTATATGTTAATTTCAAACAACGGTTTTGTCATTATAAAGTATATAATGCCATAAACACAATTTGACACACAATCCATTCTTAATCTAGGACACCTATGTATTACCATACTGTCGGTTTTAAAATGATTATAACCCTAATGAATTGACCTACATTTCGTGCTTTTAATGAATTCTTCTTTAAATGAAATGTGTCAATGACTCGTGGGAGGAACCATGATATGATTGTTCTTGTAATCAATCAGCCATATCTGGAAATAGATTACCTGATCTAGAAATCATCGCGTTGTTGCACGTGGTTTTAATAATAATAATAATAACACACACTTATAGAGCGCTTTACTTTAGTGAGATCTAAACTCAAAGCGCTGTACAACATATAAATACAAGATTAAAGCAAAAATACAACAATGATCATAAAACTACAGAGATAAACATACACAGAGTCAAATGCATATTTAAACAAGAAATATGAATGTGTATGACATGAAAAATGCATTATGAATGAAATGAAAGATCATGAACAAAAACACATCAATTAGATTTCCAAGTTAAATAAGTAGGTCTTAAGTCGCGACTTGAACTCCTGAACTGAACCTGCCTGACGTATGTCCATTGGGAGAGTGTTCCATAATTTAGGGCTCGCGATGGAGATGGTTTTCTAATTTAAAACTTAACAAATGATGTCAATATAGATTTCAGCAATAATTTATATTTTTTAATTTGAAAGTGACTTAGACATAACTATAATATAATAAATTAGCAGAAATAATGATCCAACGTAATAACATCGATGATAACCAGAAACTCTATAAATAATCTCTGCGTTTGATGGTAAGCCAACATGGAGTTAACGTAGCATAGGTGTGAAAATGATTGGGTAAATGGCTCGCTTTCTTCAGTTTCAAATAGCTATTAACATGATTAATGTATTCATTGGTTATCAAATAAGGTGCTTTGGTGGGGATTACTATTGAAAACAAAGTCAATACCTGGTAACCTCTGCAAATGTTACTTCCCTCGATCGCTTTGAATAAATTGGATTTGGATAATGCTCTGGATCAACTTCGGAAATACGTGGATTTTGGCCGCAACCTGATGATAATCTTTGAATTTTTACTATAACAAGAGGTACAATGTCATGATTGTGTTAATATGGGAGTTTCTCTCGGATGTTTTACATTTTAAGTAATTACCATCAATATAATCTGGTAACGACAAGCTACCACCATTAACTAAATTAGAGACAATGGCTTTCTCCAAAGAGCTGTTACTTTATTAAAATTACGATATAATTAACTGGGTTTGCATTGTTCAAATTAAGGAATATTAATGTATTATAATGATGAAACAGGCTGCTTCAAGTTGTTTTCCGGATAATCGATGTGGACAGTAGCTCTTTCCATAAAGGGCTAAGTGATGTTATTGTATAGCACTAGTAGTAGTTTCGTTCCCTCCGTCCACAACTGGGAACAACAGCGCCCTCAAATAGCATGATTCATATAGGATTCATTCTGCATAATTTGTATGTTAGACTGTAGGCCGTGCATGTTTTATTCCTTCAGAAAACAATTCTAGCACTCTCCATCTAGGGGATAGATGAAATGTGGCTTAAAATGAAGCTAATATATGCCTGATCAATATTTTACCTTATCCCACGTTCGTAGGTTGCACATTATGACCCTAGACCTCGATTTAGGGTCAAAGGTCACATGTGTTTCAATGGGAAGTCAAAAACTAAATTTAACATGGTAAAAAAACGTCAATCAAAAAAAAAGTCAATCACAACTTTGATCGTAGATCAATAGTTTTTGAACTGTGACCTTTTGAAAAAGATAAGTTGGCCAAAATAGGCCATTTTGGTCATTTGTTTGCAAAATTGGCACAAAAATGACATGTTATCATCATTAAAAAAATATTTTGACTCAATGTGAATTGATAAACCATGTTATAATGTTGGTTTATAGATGAACTTTACATTAAAAGACATTTCAAAAGTCAATGGTGTCCGCATGCCATGGCAAACAGCTTTAATATCCTTCAAATTCATCGAAAATGGGTAAAATCTGAGTCAAATTTAAAGGATTTGAAGGATATTAATGCTGGTTGCCATGGCATCAACATACCATTGATTTTTGAAATGTGTTGTAATGTAAGGTACATCTATATACCAACATTATAACATGGTTTATCAATTCATAATGAGTCAAAATATTTTTTTAATGATGATATCATGTCATTTTTGTGCCAATTTTGCGAAAATATGACCAAAATGGTCTATTTTGGCCAACTTGTAATTTTCAAAAGGTCACAGTTCAAAAACTATTGATCTACGATCAAAGTTGTGATTGACTTTTTTGTGCATTGTGATATTGCATATTAGTTTTTTTACCATGTTAAATTTAGTTTTTGACTTCCCATTGAAACACATGTGACCTTTGACCCTAAATCGAGGTCTAGGGTCATAATGTGCAACCTACGAACGTGGGATAAGGTAAAATATTGATCAGGCATATATTAGCTTCATTTTAAGCCACATTTCATCTATCCCCTAGATGGAGAGTGCTAGATTGATTGATACAGACCTACGTCCCAGTGTCTATGTGGCAACCAGTAATACTACGGAGGTATTTCACTTGCTGGGCTGCAATCACAGCCTATACTACAAAACAAACTTTCTCGGGTGGTGTTATGGTGTTTTTTTTAGTTTCCCTCCCACTCACCACTTTGGGCGGTAACACTTAAACAGGCATGACAGGAACCCATCGGAAAGAGACTACATGTTGGGCGCCTGGGTTTGCTACAGGGGCCTTTCCCTTGGCCCCTGCACGCTCCCCACTACAAGGCTGCCATGCTCATGGCTTGGTCGCCTGTTGCTCCAACAACACTCACGTTATAAGCAGCCTCTTTCCCAGACGGGCAAATTGATAAGATAAGTATTCCTGCTTTCCTTTCAGGATCCATTATTGAGTCCATCGTTTAAAGGTAGCTAGGAAATAACGGACTATTATCGTCTTCTAATGATGAAACAGGCTGCTACGTGTTATTTTCAGATATAGCGAACTGTAGTTCTTTCAACTGTGGGGTTTTATCGTGTTTGACATGGAAGCATGGTGTCCTTTCTACCTGTAATCGTATGCCCTGTTTGCATCTAGTGAGAGAATCATACTTCATAACGTAACATGAAGGAACTAAGAAAGGGTTCAAAACCCATATGTGTTCACATTATTATGTTCTTCTCACTGTAATTCGGAATCAATGATGTTCGAACCCTCGTATCCCACATACCATCAATCTTCGGCCCACAGTGGGTCCTTATGACACCCTTAATATTTTGTCCACTTTGGCCCGTAATACGGGCCAAAGTGGACAAAATATTAAGGGTCCCATGAGGGCCGACTGTGGGCCGAAGATCGATGTTATGTAGGATATTATCGAGTGTGAATAAATGAAAAGCACGCAATTTATTGCATACGGCGCTTGTATAATGGACTTCAAAATATCGATACATTTCGAGAATAACGTTTCATACACGAAGTTCTCAAATTATCCAAACGTAAAAGGGTGGTTTTTCTTTAAATTCAAATCCACGCCAATTTTGAATATTGATGACACAGGAAAACCAGTGATTGTAATTAGAATATGGAATTTCTCGTCGAAGTAGTTGGGGCTTTCAAATGGTATGACAAAATCGCGCCAAATCGAGTTTGACGTTTGTGTCCTACCAATATTGGGACTATTATTAACCCATGAGACCAGAAAGTAATTTCCAAGTCAGTAAAATATAAACATTTATATGCAGAAACGAGTTGAGCAAAGTGAGTTGGACTATTAGGACTAAAAAAAAAGAAGGTTTGATTGGCGTAACCCGACCGACCCTAAATACATCGCCGACCCTGAATATTTTTATATTTTGAGGGGAAAAAAAATAATATATATATAAATAGTCGCACAATCCTTGTCGTCTGAAGATTGCGTTAAGCATGAAACTCAGAGTAACGACTCCCTTTCTCGGAAGGTCTAAACTTTGAATTTTTATATATACTTATAAAAATTGAACAAAGTATTAAAGTTTTTGACTGTTTGCTTTCAATTTCGGCTATTTTAAGTCCCCATCGAAATGATATATTGTTGAACACAACGATACATTTTGCCCGGCAAATTAAATACGTTAGAGCTATGATTTGTGTGTACTGCTGTCTTTCAAGTGTTCAAAAGTAGGTGATTTGAAAAAGAAGAAGAAAAAAAATTAATAAAAAAAAAATCCCGACCGACCTACCCTATTTGTTATGGTCATGTTACGCCAATCAAACTTCTTTTTTTTTAGGCCTTAGCATATTTCCACCATTTATGCATATTGATGCATATTAGCTGACATTATGTAAAATGACTCGTATGTTGGTCGTATGTTATGACATAAATGACACTTAATGCAACAATTAACATCTTTACCGTTTTATTTTGGGTCATCGAACCCCGTTTCCTATAAAATGTTTCAGTTTATGCTCTCATTGCATTTACTTTGGGTAACATATTGCGTTTCTTATTGGCATACCCCTTGAGGATATATAGCTATCAAAAGACTTATGAGCCAGGATGCAATTCAAGAGGAGAGTTTGAACACAAAATCAAGCAAGTCCATTGCACGTGGCGCTTATGTGTGGACTTCAAATCAGTCTCGATACATTTCGAGAAGAACATTTCATATAGCAAGTTCTTAACTTAAATTATCCATGCGTACAAGGTGTTTTTTTCTTCAAACGCCAATTGTGAATGATGATGACACGGGAATCCAATGAATACAATTAGAATATGGAAAGTTCTCGTCGAAGGTGGGGCTTTTAATGATTTAACAAAAATCGCGCCGTATCGATTTGTTTGACGTTTGTGTCACACCATATTGGGACTGTAACTACCCATGAAACATCACACTAGTGATGAAGTGGAATGGTATTAACAAACATTGGACATTGACATTACCAATTTCAAATAAGAATGACCAAGAATGAATGATGGAAATGCATGAGGGGTGACTTAATTTAGCATTAGCACAAAATAACTACATATATTCGCTTTTAAAAACTAAAGTAAACTTTTGAAGATTTTAAATTTGGTAAGAAATTATAAATGGATTATTTAAATTCATACACCCTAAGTAGTGACGAACCAATCAGAAAGCAAAGCACTAACATACGCGAAGTGCATTGAAAGTGTCTAATACACTCCGTGTGTGCGTCGTTCAATGCGTGCACACCGCGCTTTGTTTTGATTCGTTGTTCAGGCATCGTGGGTTCGCCGATTTTCACTGCGGGTGTTTAAGCAAACTTGTTAACACGTTTTTAGATAGATCAAAACTATTCTAAAATTATGAATTTTGATTTGTATAGTATCGTGTATGAATTAAGTCAATACATGCGCATGTTTTGTTTCTCGAATAATTAGAAAATCAATGCACGCGTGCTGATGTTCATGAGTGAATAATGGCAAGACCCCGTTGCGCTTGAAACAACGCATACTAATTTATAGACATATAAATATTGTGTGTCGATAAGAATTGTATTTTGTTGTTGTTTTTGGTCGTGAGCTTATAAACATCATATGAACACAGTCTATGTTAGCTTGGGTGACGAGACTCTAGTATTGATCACATTTCACTATATTGATACTATCTCTGCTCAGTATTGATGCTATGACTATAAGGACAACATGAAGATCCGGTTCATGAATGCTTCTTCGCTCATCTCTGCAAAAAGAAATAGGTCGGTCATGTTTTGATTAAACATTCTTTTACATCAAATCATGCGTTCAGTTAGAATAAATATTCATTTAATGTATTGGAAAAGCACATGAGTGCCGTAGGCGCGCCCTGGATAACACCATTTTATGATAGCTTTCACAAAAATCCTGGGAACTAGCACACTTCTCATGGGGAATGATAGTTTTACGGGTATACAGCTGATGCATTTCAAGAGTGATGCTTTCTCTATATGATGTCTTATAACCATCTTTATGGCTGGAAGGTATGGATAATGAGAGTGGCGAGATTACAATATGAACGCCGATAAAGCGCACCAAGGAGGAAAACGTATTCAAATGGAAAAGAGAGGGGCTTCATGGAACATTACTGCGATTCAAGTTTACATCAGATGGGTAGAAACCATTTGTAACGATCGAAATGTTTGTAAATGTAAGATAATAGTTTCCCTAATGCGTTGGTTTTAAGAGTAACGTCTGGCATGTAACGATCTGTGAGACACTTTGTATGTAATTTGAACATGGGATTTACCGTTAGATTTTTGCACAGCCATAATATAACTGAAATTAATTGGGTATTTTCCGGCCATAATCACAGCGATGGATTCACACCAATACCCCATGGCCGATACGTATTAACTTAAGCAAGAAACTAGACGGAGAGGGAAAACGATTTTCTATAGGGAATATGTTATTTCAGACAAAGCTTATCGAAAGATTGTCCTGATTATAACAAAATTGCCTTACTGAACCACCGGTCTTAGGTCTTACATCGTTATTTGATACAGTAGGCCTATGGTATATTTTGGCGCACCATGTAGCTTTTTCGGGGAGAAGTTGAGCTACAATTTAAACAAGAACAGATCCTTATATTTCACACAAAATAATGGATGAAAATGTTTAATGTATTTCGGTAGAAATCAGGAATACTCCATTCCAATCCGGTGCTTTCTTTATACCACTGACATTTATCAACGTTATCAGTGTTTAAATTTCACGCGATATCTTATTAAGTATAGAATTATTACCCGTTTTTTAATTTTATGATATATGATCTTTTGGTTCATGCATACGTGATGAAATCAACCCGAAAACTCAATCGCTTGACTTACGCAACAATGCATCGAGATACATACTCGGTCTTGTTTTCCCGATTTGCATTTATATTTGGATCTTTCATCATAACCTATTTATGATTTTAGAAGATATACCCTTGCACATCCAAGATGAGCAGTTAATCATACATATTCATCTCCCTTACTCGTGCAGTGTCAGTATCTTGCATAGATTATTAAGTATCTGTATCACGTATGCTGTGCTAGAAAGTACCCTTCAGTTAAGATAGATTAGTTTGGCTAATAGACCTTACAAGTTCGTTCGCTCGCTCGTATTTCTTTTAACGAACTAACAATATAGACCTAAGACACATACATGTATAAATTCGTGTCTAACAGATGTGTTCAAGAAAACCCGCTATTAAACTTCGCAAATCTCGTCCAAATAGATTACAATAGATATCGACCGAATTCCTAAAATGCACGTGAATTTGTAAGCCTACACGATCTGCACGGCAGCTTGCACAACGCACGGTTGAGTAATGCATTTAAATGCCATACACTGTATTTGGTATCGTATGTTTTTTTGTTTAAAATATGCTTTTTACTCTGTATGTATATTTTTGTAGATTTAAGATCATTGTTGTATTTTTTGCTTTAATCTTTTATTCATTTGTTGTAAAGCGCTTTGAGTGTAGATCTCACTAAAGTAAAGCGCTCTATGAATATGTGTTATTATTATTAGTAAGGCGTACAATTGGTGCACAAGTGTAGTTACACACGCGTTAAACTACCCCCATACTCCACTCTCAATACCTTCCAGTAGGAAACGTATAGGTGAAAGAGCCTTTTCCGTTGCAGGTCCGTCACTATGGAACTCACTTCCACACCATATTAGAGATGCCGGTTCTACTGCAATCTTTAAGAAACTCTTAAAATCATATCTGTATTGATTGTATTGGTATTTTGTTATATTCATATTCTCATGCATTGCTATAATTTTGTGTTGTTGCGCCTTGATCATGTATTTGGATATTGCGCCTTATAAGAAATGTTATGTATGTGTGTATGTATGTATGTATACCCTTGTTTAAAGTTAGACACTTTTCAGTGAGTTAGACGCGTTTAAAGTCAAAGTTAAACTCATGTTTAGCTTAAAACACGAGAACACAGCACTACTCGTATATGTACGTATATAATGGTTAATTAAAACGTCATCACTTATTTACTCAGTTCTTATGAATCAGGTGTCAAATTACGGATCCCCCTCTATTAATGTATATCTCAGCTTTTTAAAATGATTTTCTGATTTTGAATTACCTATAAGATAAAAGCACATGGTAAGGGACCTTTAGTGTTTGGTGTATATCTTCTCCCTTCAAAATAGTCCCTTCGACTGCATGTCATCCATAATCTTACTCCACAGGAGACTCATTTCTGACATAGAACATTAAATCATGGCAGTTCATGTATATAGTTTTAAGAAATGATATATCATGTAACATGATATGTTGCAGACTTGTTTATTGTGAATGATGTACTTAAATACGTTCTAGTACACGATATATCCGCTTGAGCTATTACATGACACGTAACGTAATTAAAGCTATTCCGCCATCGTCATGAGAGGATTCGGATCTCATGGTGTGCAGAATGAATCAGAAAAAATGAATGAATAAATATATAAGAAATAGTAAGTAAAATGAATGTATGTTTTTTGTATTTAGTTACCTAGATAGTTATGTAATTTGTGTGTTAGTTAGTAGTGTTGTAAGTTAGTTAGTTAGCTATAGTTAGTTAGTTAGTTAATTATTTATTTAGTTAGTTAGTTAGTTAGTTAGTTAGTTTGTTAGTTTTCAATTGGGCAACTGTTGAGTATTTGTCTCATGCAATCACGCAACTTGTGTTAAGATTTACTCATGTGGTTTTTATTGATCAACTGTTGCTTAAATCCTCGATTCTAATGGCGTCCGTGATAGATCTTCTCAGAGCTTGGGGAATAATTGTATACGGCATATATCTTATCCCGTCCGCAACTTGTGCCTCAAGACCACAATTACATGTGTATTCCATCTTGGCACCAAATTGAAATAAAGCGCAGTAACACCCATAGGAAAATATAGCAGGGTATCGGATCATAATCCGGTGATAATCCGCAAAAGGCAGCGGATCATAACCCGATACCATTTTCACATGCAAATTAATTTGGTATCCGGTTATAACCCGGTGGGTTATATATGCAAATTAGTTAGGTATCCGGTTATAACCCGATGGGTTTTGAAAATTCAGTAGATCGTTTTGTGGATTATAACCGGATACTAGTCCGCTTTCTGTGGATACTTTGTGGATTATAACCGGATACTAGTCCGCTTTCTGTGGATACTTTTATGGATACCTAATTTGCATGTGAAAATGCCATCGGATACTAACCCGGTGGGTTTTGCGGATACTTTTATGGATACTTTTTTGTGGGATAGTATCCGGTTATCATCCGCTTTTTAGCGGATACTTGTATTGCCCTCAATAGTTGCGACGCATGATCATGCACATTTTGGTATACACACATAGCATATATCCAATATAATTATAGTAGACATATTATAGACCAAGTCATATTATACCTGACCAGCTTTGTCCCAGTATCCAAACTGCACTGATGTACTGATATCAGGAGTACTATATTATTAATTTGCTCGTGTTGCCAACTGAAGCCTTACCATGCATGGCCCATCACAAAAAGTAGCATTTTTGACGGGGGAGATGACGAGCCCGTCATTTGAAACGACGTTTCTAAGTCGTAACCTTTTCACAAACCCCTAAAATTCGCGGCATTTGCCTTATTTGATTAACTTGTATTAATCATCTTCTGAAGCGATTTTGTTGTAAAATGTAATTGATATTGTTATAATATGAAGGTAAGAGGACACAGTAACTGAGTTATTTCAGCTATTTGGATGCCATTTAGTAATATACTAAGCTATTTGGATGCTATTTTGTATTATATTATATGATTTAGTAATATACTGAGTCACTGAGTCCACGGCCACGGCACGGCCTCTTTGTTCCGTGTTGCCTTGGCTCTCGCAATTAGCCCAATGATTATGGCGAACCCCAGGCTACATCCCCCAGTCATCAATATTACCGTACGGACGCTAAAGCTGTACAAATATCGGAGCCTGCAAGATAGCGACATAAGAGGGCGGCTGAGAGTTACAGTCTAGGTGAACCCTTCAATATGATTAGCCCAATGATATGGCAACAACCCCTCGACCTTTGCCATAAAAAAAGTTTTACATAACCTATTTCTCAATGTGTCCTTATAATATTTCTGAATGATTCTGTGTCCACCATACAACTTTAATTACCCCAATCCAACTTCTTCATCAATGTTAACCATACGTCTTAAAGGTTGTTGACCCTATTCTAGATTTAAGGGCATCATCAGTGTAATGAGAAATGGGACCTTTCATTTGATATCAAAAACACTTTTGAATCCCTTAGAGTTAAATTGTTAGGAAACATAGTAGCAACGCTGTTTGTTAATGTCTGTTCTTGAACTTTCAACAGTCTTCTATCTCCCCCGTCCAGTTTTTTTTAAATACCTTGTTTGTTTTGCAGCCAAACAGTGGTGTTTGCTGGCAACATAAACTGCTCAATGCATTTAAAATAATTAAGCAATTTCTGTTCTTGTCACATAGATTGCTATAAACATATCACACACTGTTACGGTTCCCTTATCAAAGTTATAGGTATAGCCTATACTAATAATATATTCCATCTTACTATAGTGTATTATAGGCAAAACGTAAGCTTATAGGATCTACATTATACCGTTTAAGCTCCTATAGGCTAGATATGCAAATAAAAAATAGCTTATAGTAATTTACCTGTAGTACAGCAGTGCATGTATGTCATCCACAAGCATATCCAAACTTCTTTATTGTCATAAACATGGTAAAACATCATCATCCTTTGATTCTTTTGCCAGCTAAAATTATATGTTCATGCATCCAACTGCCATTTTGCATTTTTTGAAATTGTGACCTCTGACCTAGTGTCAGTCATGTGATCTGTGGATACCTTTTGGATTATGATATTTGAGACTAAGTTTAGATTATAATACAGCGGTACATCATCGGGTTATAATCCACAAAAGTATCCGCTAGTGGGATATAACCCAAAAAGGCATCCGCATGCGGATACTTGTGGATACTACCAAAAAAAGTATCCAAGTGGTATCGGATTAGTATCCGGTAAGTATCGGATACTAACCCGGTACCTTTTTATTTTACCATGGGCACTGACAAAACAGTTTGAGAATGTAGGATATCCCACATTTATTGTTTTAAAGAGTTGCCATCCTTTTTGACATACATTTGTTTATGATATCATTTCAGCGGTGTCAACATATATATATACACTTGTGGTCCTGGGACACAAGTTGCGGACGGGATAAGATACATGTATATGCTGTAAACGTACGTTCACCCCGTACAAATGTACGTCATTAGCAATGAATAGCCGATTTTGATAGCCAAAAATTACACGACAGGGAAATATACTGAATAGTTCATGTCATGTGATCTATTCTCAACAATAGAATCACATGAATATATTTATGTATTATATAATATGGACTATTTATACGTCCATACCCGTTGGATGTGGACGTATAAATAGTAGGAGGTAGAACGTATTGAATGACCCTCGTAAGAAGACGAAAGTACATTTTAGAATCACCGTCTGATTTAACTTCTTTTACATGTTCATGTTAGGGGCGATATCCAAACTCTACAGTGATTTTAAAGCAGTTTTCTAGCGATTTTACAACGATATTCCAACGGTATTTCGTTCTATTGTTAAAAGCATCGGAAAAAGATCGGTGATTAACTAGAAACCTCTCTACTTATCTGGCGTTAACAATATAACTATTGTAGTACTCTCGATGGCTGCATTAGTGAAGCAGACAGATCAAAGGCGCAAGGAAGGTTGTGTTATATTCTTTAAGAAATACTATATTATCTTTTCCCGATGTTTTTAACAATAGAACGAAATACCGTTGGAATATCGTTGTAAAATCGCTAGAAAATGCTTTAAAATCACTGTAGAGTTTGGATATCGCCCCTTAATTGATATTGTTTGAATGTAAAGAATACTTACGAACGTGTACGTTTAATTTCCACTATAATACGATTACAGCAGATACCAGTTGCTTATATGAAATAGCAATTCAATAAATACTCCGACATTACCCGGTGTGATGGTCTGTTAACAATACATTAGCCTACGATTGACGCTCGAAACATGAACTTCCCTCGACAACCACTGGAGATATATAATTCAGGCGTTCAATTAAAGGTTTCTTTCACCTCGTTGAATGCAATGTCACGATCTAACTATTATTGTCTAAAAGCTTCAATATGTATGTATGTATATCCTGGCATTACCCAACGGTCTGATAGTCTGATAACAGTAGCATTAGCCGATGATTGACCATCGAAACATGAACTTCCCTCGACAACCACTGCTGATATATAATTCAGGCGTATTATGAAAGGTTTCTTTCACCTTGTTGAATGCAAGGTCAAGATCGAACTTTAATTGTCTTAATACTGAAATATGTATGCATGCATGCCAGGGCATTACCAACATGACCAATGGTCAGATAAAAGTTGCATTAGCCAACGATTGATAATCGAGATACGAACTTCTCTTTAAGAGTACTGCTTATAAATAATTCAGGTGTGTAATCAATTGATCTTGTTGAATGCAAGATCAAGACCCAACTATTTTTGTCCAAAGACAAATGTCTTATTGCTAAAAAAATTACACATCAAAAAGCAAAAAGTGAAAATTGTTCCGGTGTTATCTACAATCTTGAGAAAAAAAATCCTTGGAATGCTTTACACGTTTTGGGCATTATGTGCAGAATTGTGATCTGATCTTTATATGATGTTTATTTTGTTAAGAGCTGAATAGGATATCTTAGACAACAATTTTCCCTTCATCAGACACAATCGATAAATGTTGGGACACCTTGTCAGTGAGCATTCCAAGACTTTTTTCCAGGATTGTAGGAATTACAAAATACATGTAACATAGAAAGCAATCAGAAACTTCCGGTTTTTATAAATGAAAAATATACTAGGCCTATACAGCAAATGAGAATTTCAGCCGATCAAAGGAAAACACGCAATGATTATAATAGCAGCCACTTTTGTTCAGAATGTTTTTTCATGTAACTGTATACATTGATTCGAAATCTGCTATACATTGGTGAAATTGTGACTTTTCCGTAATGGACCAATCCAAATTGAACGGAATGATACAGTTCTATTATAATTACTATCACATGGATGAAAAGGGTCTATCAATATATGAAAAGGTCCAGTGAAGCGGATATGTGAAAAAGATGTTCACTTCTCGCAGGAAGCATAACAATTGGCATATAGGGGTGTTTTGATGCACTGATTTAAAAAAGCCAAGAACCCACATTTTTCGAGCAATGATGCGGCGGCCATCTTGGATTTCAAAATGGCCGCCATTCAAATATAGGAGATTTAGTAAAATTACTCTAAATCAACTATTTTTTAGATTTATACCATGAGATTTCACCAATATGTTCTCTATAACATGGTGCATAATTTTAGATGGGTAGGTTGTGCCAGTTGTACTTTGTTTATTACTTGTTACCATGGAAACCATCAAAAATAGACATTTTTGGGCAAAAATACCTCTTAAATCACTCTTATTTGGAGGTTTTTGTTATCTATTCATCATGATATTGCTTTTAGCATCATCTGCAATTATACATAATTTGGATGAGAAATTTACATTTCAATTTTGAGTGGTTTCCATGGACACTTTTTAAATGACGGTTTGACGAAATATATATCAAAATCACTCATTTTTCAACCATTTTCCCCATTCTATTGCTGGTAAAACACTATTATAGTGAATTGGGTGTGAACAAGATGTTCACTTCTGGCAGGATGAATTAAAATTGGCTTACATGAGTGTTTTGAAGCGCTGATTTTAAAAATCAAGGAATCCACATTTTTCGAGCAAAGGTCTTGTGGCCATCTTGGATTTCAAAATGGCCGCCATTCAAACATAGTAGATTTAGTAAAATTGCTCTAAATCAACTATTTTTGAGATTTATACCCCGAGATTTCACAAATATGTTCTCTATAACATGCTGCCTAATGTTAGATGGATTGGTTGTGCCAGTTGTACTTTGTCTATTACTTGTTACCATGGAAACCATCATTTTGATATTGATTTAGTGTAATCTACAATGTACATAACTTACACATGTACATAACTTACAAATGTACATAATTTAGGTAATAAACTGACATTTCAATTGAGTGGTCTCCATGGAAACCTTTTAAATGGCAGTTTGGTGAAGAAAAAAAGTCAAAATCACTCCTTTTTCAACAATTTTTAAAAATGTTCACCACTCTATTATTTTCTAAACGCAATAGTTCAATATATATTTCAGTGTGGTACAAAATTCATGAAATTGTATACAGAGCTAGTAAAGGATTAATTGTGTCAGTTGTATTTACCATCAAAATTCGATTTAAAGATAAATAAATATTGGTTGGTTGGTTGGTTCCTGTCATGACTAACAGCTTGTGACACGCAGATACTACGCCAAAAGTCAGCAAAAGTATAACAATCACGGAGAGGAAGTCCAATAATCGATCTTATTCACACAAAAAAGATTGTGAGCTCACGTTGTAAAAATTCTTCTGTCCCATTGTAGCCTTAAATCTTCCGTAATGCCTGAGATAATGTTAAGGGGCAAAAGCGTTTTCGTGATAATATATCATCATCCTTTGGCTGAAGAGCAGGGGACTATAAGTTTTCTCTATGTACGTCGGTCTCCATGCGTTATTTAAGGATTATCCTATAGCGAGAGATAGTAGAGGCATTAATGTTGCATTCCATATCTTGAGATTAACAGCCATACAGCAAACGTGTCACACGTGTTGAATAATTTCAATTTTGTTGTGATAGCTAAGGCTCCTCCACTGACATTCTAACTTCCCGAATGCACACCATGCAAAAGTCCTGCGTATTTTAAGGTCACTTGCGCCCGTTGCCATAATAGACCCACAGATACCTGAAATCTGTGCCATAATAGACCAAAGATACCTGAAATCCGCCACATGGCTGATAGTATCCCAATAACTGGAGTGTCAGGTGAGGACTCCATCAGTTGGCAGTCATCTACTCTGTTTTGGATACGCTAATAAATGATGAGGCCAGGGTCTTTTGCTGCTGTAGCAGTATTTGTCAGCTGAGCTCACAATAATTGTGGTCTCAAGTAAGGCGAAGTCATCGCCAAAATGTAGGTCGTTTAAGAACAACAGCAGGATGCCGTCTCGAGAAAAGAAGATGTGTCACAACTCCTCAATCAAGATCACATGCAGCGTTCTTCAATAATTGTAGTCTTCAAATATTGCAACGAGGAATGGAGCCAGCATGTAACCCTGTTGCACTCCAGTGGAGACAGCAAAAGGATCAGAGATACTGCCATCAACCATCACAGCACTTCCCGAATTGTTGTGCTGACAATGATTCTGCCATGACGAAAGCCAGTCTGGTTATTCATCAAAATGGGGTCAACGTGATCTTTAATTCTGTTAAGCAGGATCTTGTAGTACACTTTGGTTGACAGAAGAGATATTCCTCTATAGTTGGTCATAAGAGAAAGGTCCCCTTTCTTTAATAGAGGAACAATAACACGGTTGTTCCATTGGTTGGGTGCTTTGAGGGTGGTGTAGATAGATATGATCGACTTCCATACAGTGTTTATGGACAACTTTTACCAATACGTCACCGCCATCTTGGAATGCTTCAGATTTGAGTGCACAGTCAAGACCGGCAGCCTTGTTTGAAGAATGGTTTTCTGGATATGTCTGGGAGTGTGGGAGGATTCATTTGGATTGACAGGTCCTGAGCAGCAGGTGATCGGATGAAATTTGAGAGATCATGGATCATTTTTATGTGGTCACCATTCATGTCAGCCTGTCGAAGATTTTCTATCTGTTTGATTTATCTGCCTTGTAAGACTTGTTTAAATGGGCGTTCATGTTCTTCCATCATTCTCTGGATTGCCCTAAACTTTGAGACGAGGTAGCGTAGCGTCTTATGTCCTCATCCCTCTCAAACTTGAGCTGAATGGTCACCTAAGGTGCGCGAGGGGACGAGAAACTGGATGTGCTCAATTCTACTACTACCACTGGATAGCTTAGTCAGCATGCCATGCGATTTGAGTTTGCCAACAACTTTCTCGGCGAAAAGAAATCCGGCTAGAGGATAAACTGTAGTTGTACTGATTCTACAGACATGCAAAAGACGGCTAATATCTTAGGGATCACGTCAAAACTCGACCGCCAGGCAACCGCCGGTTACGGCCGGTTCCGCCCGGTTCTCACAAAAGGTGTCGTCTGTTATAATATACACACATAATGAGGTCAAATAGTTACACTCTGGTGAACACGACCGGTTGATAGTGCCTCGTCACACGCGTGAGCAATAACATCTTGAAGTAATGGGCTCAGTTGACAACCAGTACAATACAGCTATTGATTTTCGCTGGGGTTGGCTTTTTCAATCTGTTTATAGCTCAATTAACTTTTTAAAATCAATACCGAAAGTCTATGAATGTTTTTTTTTATAGAACGATTATAGAGAGAGCTATTATGACCGCAAAGTAACAGATTGATAGTGTACATTGGTCCGGTTACAGCATTAAGTCAACAGGCGGTTGTTCAGTGTTGCATGCGCGAATATTCATATACCAGTAAAACATTTGACCTGAAAGAACCGGGCGGAACCGCCCGTAACCGGCGGTCAACGGGCGGTCGAGTTTTGACGTCTTCCCTTAAAAGCCTGCAAGAAATTTACAGAAGAGGAAGCTAAGAATGTGGTGAAAAGAATGGCATAAGATGAGCACATCAAAACTCGACCGCGCGGCAACCGCCGGTTCCGCCCGGTTGGACCGCATATCATTGTTTAGAACAATAGAAACCGGCTGCAACCGCACGGAACCCCACGGAACCGGCGGTTGCCGGGCGGTCGAGTTTTGATGTGCTTCCTAACACAATAAAGTATTTTCTTGTGTAGCTGTAGCACTGATCCGCCCTCGTAATCAAACATAGTGCCCGGTTATTTTGGCCAGGTCGGGCAAGCTATACGAGCGCTGATTAGCTCTGCTCCGGGGAAACTTATTTAGCCACTAGTTAAGACTATTTACCTAGCGATCGGAAAAATGCGATAAAAACATCCAACAGCACATTTGTTTGCGTCCATCTTGTGCTTTTTTCAGGCATGTGTGCTTTCTTTTTGCAAAAAATATGCACTTTTTCACAAAACTAGGCAGCACAATTAGTCCTTTAAAAAAACCAAATTCCCTACCTAATTTTCCCATAGATGGAAGTAAGACAATGATCAGTAGAGAGCTACTCCAGACTATAAGGGTGATGAGATGGATGGTTGGTTGGTTGGTTCCTGTTATGACTGACAGCTCGTGACCTCGCAGATACTGCGCGGCAGATGATGATTTTCAGCAAAGGAGTAACAATCACAGAGAAGGAGTCCAGTAATAGATCTTTTGGTCAATCCATCAGGACCAAGATCTGCCTTTCTTTTTCTTCCCTTCAATCATGCCTTGTATAATAACCTTCTCTAAGTTGTTACCCTTGCGTCGTCGTGAGATGTGACCAAAGTAGCTCAGCATTTGGGTGTTGACAGAGTGAAGAACTCATTTAGACTATACAACATTTTAATAATCTACCATCTTAAGAAATAATAGTACAAGCAAAGCCATTACGCTACAAGGCCCGCTTAGCAGCGCTATAAATTGGTGCCCTAAAAACCGGCACCAAATTTAAATATTCGCCTTCCATCAAAGCTGGTTGCTATATGACATAATTCTCGTGTGCAACCAACCGGCTGTATTGCAACGCCCATTGAGTAGTTTAAACGCATGAGCGTGGATGTAATTTGCAACATAATGGAAACTCACCCACGCCCCAAATTTAAATATACAACCAGGCAATCCTCTCGTAGTAATTGATAACAATAAGTTTACCAGACCGAATTAATAGCGTTCCTAAGCGGGCAGTTTATGTCATGATGAACATGATGAAGGTGCATAAGAGGAACACACATGTTAGAAACAGGCTGGGAATAATTATAATAGGGATTGAATAAGAATAGAAAGGAAGTTTGCAGCCGTACGACCATGATATATAGCAAAAGGCTAAAATTCAAATACTAATGAAAATGAACAACAACTACGTTGGTAAGGTAATTATACCGGCTATTGAATATCTCCAATTTTTATTTTATATATTTTTAGAATTTTCAAAAATATTTGTTAAGGATGTACCCCTTCCCTGATCTAAACTGCATTTCTGAATTCCTCTAGTTACAAGCGTTCCAAAAAATGTATACTTTTGCTATCATAGGTTGAAAACTTTTTCTGTTATAGTCATTTTTATAATCCGGTAAATTGAGGCTGATTATTCATGTTGACTGTGTAGCGAATAGGAAGAAAGCTGATGATCATGGTCGAATCCATAATTAATTAGTTGTTACAAATAGTTGACAAGTCTGTTGAACCACTACTTAAAGACTGCTAAATATCCTTTAAAATGGGACCCGAATGGTGTTTGTAACATAAGGCATGTAAGGGGATGACTAGTTATCGTAAAAAGAACAAAGCATGGGATTATCCCCATTGAGTTTGTACAGGCGGCACCCCTTCCGGCACCACCCCTGGTCCCCAAACTTCAAACAGCTGTATCGCCCATTCTGTATTAGCTATACCAATTGCCATTATGCAGGCAGATAGATTGTTATTGGGGCTTTAAAATGATACCAAATTTGTTGAGATAGCTTTTGTGGTTTTAAAAATATTTGAGGAATATGACAGCATGAAACTAAAAAGTGTAACAGCACCACCCTATTGTGAGGCGAGTTCATAACGTGTGACCCTATCTTTCAGTCTAGGCACCCCCTTGTCTCTCTGTGTACTGGATATCGATGCTTTTGCATATACTGCCTCTCAATCCTCAGAAAATGTACTGACAAAGCTCTGAAACTTGCGCTGCAAATGATGTCCGATGTATATTCTTTCGTTGTCAAAAATGCCTAAATCACAAATACAAACACCTCTGTCCATACTAACATTAATATTTATACACTGATTTGGGTGACTTGGCCAATGGCAGGTATCTTGCGTTGTATCCCGGTATTGCATGGACCCCCTGCTCGTTTCCCAACAGTATGGGAATCGTTGCATTTTGGCTGGCCCTTACCATACCAGTTTGTTCCTGTTATTAGCGTATCTCCCGGGGTGGTCAAGTGCGACCCAAATGGCTTTGACCGGGAAGGCCAGCTCAAACTACCCGGGCAAAAAATACAAGCCGTAGATTGGTGACCATTTGTTAAAATTGATGAAAAGGAGTGATTTTGACCTTTTTGCTCAACCGTCATTTAAAAGGTCATCAAAATTATATTGAGCATAACATTATAAAAAGTGTGTATTGCAGATACTACTAAAAGCGATACGATGAATAGTGAACAAAGACCTTCAAAGTAATTTTACAGGTATTTCTGCCCACAAATGTCTATTTTTGATGGTTCAATTCCATGGTAACAGATTCACACCAGGTTCCCTATGTAGTGTTTGACAAGCATTAGATCGGTGAAAATTTGTGAAAATTATTGAAAAACGAGTGACTTTGACATATGTTCATCAAACCGACATTTAAAGAGTTTCCATGGATACCACTCAAAATTGAAATGCACATTTCCCATACAAAATATGTATAATTGCCGATGATACTAAAAGCAATATCATGATGAATAGTTGACAAAAACCTCCAAATAAGAGTGATTTTAAAGGTAATTTTGCCCCAAAATGTCTATTTTTGATGGTTTCCATGGTAACAAGTAATAAACAAAGTACAACTGGCACAACCAATCCATCTAAAATTATGCACCATGTTATAGAGAACATATTGGTGAGATATTGGGGTATAAATCTCAAAAATAGTTGATTTAGAGCAATTTTAGAGGTATTTTCCCTTTAAAATGTCTGTTTTTTATAGTTTCCATGGTAACAAGCAATAACCAAAGTAAAAATGGCACAACCAATCCATCTAAAATTAGGCGGCATGTTATAGAGAACATATTTATGAAATGTCAGGGTATAAATCTCAAAATTAGTTGATTTAGTGCAATTTTACTAAATCTACTATGTTTGAATGGCGGCCATTTTAAAATCCAAGATGGCCGCAAGACAATTGCTCAAAAAATGTGGGTTCCTTGATTTTTGAAATCAGCGCTTCAAAACACTCCTATAAACCAATTTTCATTCTTCCTGCCAGAAGTGAACATCTTTTTCACACCAGGTTCACTATGTAGTGTTTGACAAGCATTAGATTGGTGAACATTTGTGAAAATCATTGAAAAAGGAGTGACTTTGACATATATGTTCATCAAACCGCCATTTAAAGAGTTTCCATGGATACCACTCAAAATTAAAATGCACATTTCCCATACAAAATATGTATAATTGCAGATGATACTAAAAGCAATATCATGATGAATAATGACAAAAACCTCCAAATAAGAGTGATTTTAGAGGTAATTTTGCCCCAAAATGTATATTTTTGATGGTTTCCATGGCAACAAGTAATAGCCAAAGTACAATTGGCACACTCAATCCCCCTTAAAGTATGTACCATCGTATAGAGAATATATTGGCGAAATCTGGGGGTATAAATCTCAATAATATTTGATTTAGTGCAATTTTACTAAATCTCCTATATTTAAATGGCGGCCATTTTGAAATCCAAGATGGCCGCCGCACCATTGCTCGAAAAATGTGGGTTCATGGCTTTTGAAATCAGTGCATCAAAACACCCCTATATGCCAATTGTTATGCTTCCTGCCAGAAGTGAACATCTTGGCCATTTTTTGTTACATATCCGCTTCACTATTAAAGGTGACCGATATTGTCGACGATATATTAACAAATTATTACAAATTCCATATACTAGAGTCTAGGATTGCGCACAATCATGTATTTACTCGACTCGCGATGGATCTTTTTATGTATTTAAAGGCAATTTCGTTGAAGCTGGGTTGGAAATATAAAACATGTCATACAACTCGATAGTATTCTCCATTATAGAATTCAAGTCAAGCCAGTGTGTAAATATAATGCAATACTATAACAACTTGTCGTCGTCTTTAGTATATAATGAAACACTTGGAGGCGATACTACTAAAAGCGATACGATGAATAGTGAACAAAGACCTTCAAAGTAATTTTACAGGTATTTCTGCCCACAAATGTCTATTTTTGATGGTTCAATTCCATGGTAACAGATTCACACCAGGTTCCCTATGTAGTGTTTGACAAGCATTAGATCGGTGAAAATTTGTGAAAATTATTGAAAAACGAGTGACTTTGACATATGTTCATCAAACCGACATTTAAAGAGTTTCCATGGATACCACTCAAAATTGAAATGCACATTTCCCATACAAAATATGTATAATTGCCGATGATACTAAAAGCAATATCATGATGAATAGTTGACAAAAACCTCCAAATAAGAGTGATTTTAAAGGTAATTTTGCCCCAAAATGTCTATTTTTGATGGTTTCCATGGTAACAAGTAATAAACAAAGTACAACTGGCACAACCAATCCATCTAAAATTATGCACCATGTTATAGAGAACATATTGGTGAGATATTGGGGTATAAATCTCAAAAATAGTTGATTTAGAGCAATTTTAGAGGTATTTTCCCTTTAAAATGTCTGTTTTTTTATAGTTTCCATGGTAACAAGCAATAACCAAAGTAAAAATGGCACAACCAATCCATCTAAAATTAGGCGGCATGTTATAGAGAACATATTTATGAAATGTCAGGGTATAAATCTCAAAATTAGTTGATTTAGTGCAATTTTACTAAATCTACTATGTTTGAATGGCGGCCATTTTAAAATCCAAGATGGCCGCAAGACAATTGCTCAAAAAATGTGGGTTCCTTGATTTTTGAAATCAGCGCTTCAAAACACTCCTATAAACCAATTTTCATTCTTCCTGCCAGAAGTGAACATCTTTTTCACACCAGGTTCACTATGTAGTGTTTGACAAGCATTAGATTGGTGAACATTTGTGAAAATCATTGAAAAAGGAGTGACTTTGACATATATGTTCATCAAACCGCCATTTAAAGAGTTTCCATGGATACCACTCAAAATTAAAATGCACATTTCCCATACAAAATATGTATAATTGCAGATGATACTAAAAGCAATATCATGATGAATAATGACAAAAACCTCCAAATAAGAGTGATTTTAGAGGTAATTTTGCCCCAAAATGTATATTTTTGATGGTTTCCATGGCAACAAGTAATAGCCAAAGTACAATTGGCACACTCAATCCCCCTTAAAGTATGTACCATCGTATAGAGAATATATTGGCGAAATCTGGGGGTATAAATCTCAATAATATTTGATTTAGTGCAATTTTACTAAATCTCCTATATTTAAATGGCGGCCATTTTGAAATCCAAGATGGCCGCCGCACCATTGCTCGAAAAATGTGGGTTCATGGCTTTTGAAATCAGTGCATCAAAACACCCCTATATGCCAATTGTTATGCTTCCTGCCAGAAGTGAACATCTTGGCCATTTTTTGTTACATATCCGCTTCACTATTAAAGGTGACCGATATTGTCGACGATATATTAACAAATTATTACAAATTCCATATACTAGAGTCTAGGATTGCGCACAATCATGTATTTACTCGACTCGCGATGGATCTTTTTATGTATTTAAAGGCAATTTCGTTGAAGCTGGGTTGGAAATATAAAACATGTCATACAACTCGATAGTATTCTCCATTATAGAATTCAAGTCAAGCCAGTGTGTAAATATAATGCAATACTATAACAACTTGTCGTCGTCTTTAGTATATAATGAAACACTTGGAGGCGTATCTTGTATCACCGTGGTAGTTCAATGTTTCTTTCAACGCTAATGGCAAACATTAAGACGTTAATTGAATGTGATAAAAAGGATGTAAATTAGGATATTTCATTCAAAGAACGGAATAACATCGATAATAACCAGACACTCTATAACTCTGCATTTTATGGGAAGCCCACATGGAGTTAACGTTGCATATGTGTGGAAATGATGGGGTAAATGACCCGCTTTCTTAAGTTTCAATAGCCATTAATGTATTCATTGGTTATCAAATAAGGTACCTAAATGGGATTACTATTGAAAACAAAGTCAATACCTGGTTACCTCTGGAAATGTATCTTCTTCCCTCGCTTTGAATTAATTTGCCTCTTCATTGGTGCCCTGTAATATAGAGGATAATACTTCGGAAATACGTGGATTTTGGCTGCAACCTGGTGATATTCTTTGAATTTTTATCAAAGAGGTACAATGTTATGATTGTGTTAATATGCAAGTTTCTCTCGGATGTTTTACATTTTCAGTAATTACCAACATTGTTATCTGGTAACGACAAGCTACTATACTAAATTAAAGACAATGGCCTTCTCCAAAGAGCTATTACTTTATTCAAATTACGATGTAAATTACTGGGTTTGCATTATTGATGATGAAACAGCCTGCTTCAAGTTATTGTCCGGATAATCGATGTGTCATCATCAGTCATCATCATTATCATCATCATCCTTCGGCTGCGGAGCAGGCGACCACAAGTTTCTTCCATGCACGACGGTCTTGAGCAAGAGTGACAATCTGTCGATCTTCAATCATGCCTTCATTGTCCCCTAGTAAGCGTTGTATATATGTCAGATATGTTGTGCAAGGACGATCAGGTCTCCTTCGGCCATGTGTTGGTGCGTAGGTGGCATACTTTTTAGCTGGCTCTTCATCAGGGAGACGGAGTATATGGCCAAGGAATCTCAGCTGGCGGCGCTTTACATGGTGGATAAGAGGCTCTGTCTTGGTCATGTCATAAATTGTGGTGTTTGGGACATGATCCATGCGCTTGATGTTTAGCATTATCCTGTAGCAAGAGGTAGCGAAGGCATTTATTTTGCATTCCATGTCTTGGGATATCACCCAGGATTCACATCCATACAGTAAGATGGTCACACAGGTGGTATTGAATAATTTCATCTTTGTTGTGATACCTATTTGAGGGCTCCTCCAGAGGCGTTCTAACTTCCAAAATGCGCACCATGCTAATGCCTTGTGTCTTTTAAGATCACTTGCACCCGATGCCATCATAGAGCCAAGATACCTGAAATCAGTCACATGGTTGATGGTATCCCCATAGACCTGAAGTGTCGGGTGAGGATTGCAGTTGGCAGTCATGTACTCCGTTTTAGATACGCTAATCTAAGTCGTTGAGAACAATGGCAGGATGACGCCTCGAACGACGTGGATGTGTCACAACTCATGAGTCAAGATCAGATGTGGCCTTCGTCAATAGGTAGTCTACCAATATCACAAATAGAAATGGAGCCAGAACGTCACCCTGTAGCACTCCAATGGAGACAGCGAAAGGATCAGAGATACTGCCATCGACCATCACAGCACTTGTCGAGTTGTTGTACAGTACACCTATAGCGTCGACTAAAGCTTTTGGGATTCCGTAATGAAACATAACTTTCCTGTTTATGGAGTCGAAGGCTTTCTTGAGTCTATGAATGTGACTGTGAGAGGTAGCTGCTGGTCTTTAAACCCTTCCATGATCCTCCTTAGTATGTGGATTTGCTGAGCACAGCTTCTGCCAGGGTGAAAGCCAGCCTGGTTATTCCTCAAGATGGGGTCGACATGATCTCTAATTCTGTTGAGCAGGATCTTGTTGTATACTTTAGGTTGCAATTGACAGAAGAGATATTCCTCTATAGTTGGTCATAAGAGAGAGGTCCCCCTTTTTAGGTAGAGGCACAATAACACTGGTGGTCCACTGGTTGGGTGGTTTCAGGGTGGTGTAGTGAGAGAATTAGTCTTCATAACGTGATATGAAGTGACTAAGAAAGTCATCTTAATGGCTCAAAACCCATATGTGTTCACATTATTATGTTCTTCCCACTGTAATTCGGAATCAATGATGTTCGAATCTACTTTGAAAGTATATTTGGTTTCTTGCTATGTGTTCTTTGGCTTTTGTTTTGCAGCTTTTAAGTCAACTGCCATTTTGCTTCTGAGGTGTATGTGTTCGACAAAGCATAAACCTTATTCTCCCTAGCCATTAAGGTCTCGATATGTTGTAATAATTTACTATTCTTCAAGACCCAATATTCATATATGGCAGTAGTGTTCATAACATATTTATTGTCCAAAAAATATCTTTGTAAACTGTTGTCAACTCCGTCAGCTGTGTTGCTGATAATAATATTGACATGAATATAGTATATATTGACATGAATATAGTATAGTAATATAATAATATTGACATGAATATAGTATAGTAATATATAATTGCTTAGGTATAAATAAGAGTTCTTGAAAATGTTCTGCTTTGCAAAATCAAGCGGGTGATGAAGCAGGACGGGTGTGTACTCATTCGTTAGTTATGTTATTCGTGACCATAAAGAATACTTAACGCCATTTATGTTTGTCAAGTGAAACACTCAGGGTATTTTGACCAGATTGGACTACCGTCAAGTGCGATCTAAACAGTCTAATAATTATAATGTATTTTGTCTTAGCTACTATGGTGATACCTTCCTTTGACTCGTAGATATAATTATCTTATCGTTGTTGCGCCCTTTGCATTGGCTGAATTTAAACCTTTTCTTTCAGTATAATACACCTACTTGTAATACTTGCAGCACTTTCCCACATATATGTGTGATTTTCTACACGGTTAAAAAGTAGGGACAATTTTACTCTAGGTACCAGATGCTGGAATGTACTAGTCTATTTTTTTTTTTGACTAGATATTTTTATCAATTTTTAGACTTCAGGACCAATCCCTCACTTAATAATCGTATTGATGTATTTCACTTACTGAAATACATTCACTAACTACGTATGCAATTTCTCTAGCTAAATTCAACCCTAAGAAATCACCAAAAGTTTAATCATTTTGTTAATGTTTTTCTTAAGTTTTTTCTTCTCCGTTTTGGTCAAATTTTGCCTAAAAATGTTACTTTTACTCCTTAGGAAAAATGTAACGCCTTAGGAAGAAAACTGTTTGTTCGCTAAAATCATAAAAACGTACAATTTTCACTCGTTTAGAAACTGCACCACTTTCTATGGTCACATCCACCCAAGTGATGACCCAAATGCATCTATCTATCACCTAAAAGTGATGGTTATCTTCTACCTTTTCACGTGCTCCTACCCGTGTTTCACTGCTTGCTGGTGAGCTATATTAAGAAAACATGGATATCCGGTTCATGAATGTGTCTACGATCGTCTCTGCCAAAAAATAGGTCAGTCATGTTTCGATTAAACATTCTTTCACATCAAATCCTGCCAGATATCTTTAAGGCGCACAGTTAGAATAAGTATGCAACATTCAAATGTATTAGAAAAGCACATGATAGGTGCCGTAGGCGCGCCCTGGATAACTTTATTTTGTGATGGCTTTGCACAAATTCTTGAAACCAGCACACTTCTTTTGGGAAATGATAGTTTTACGGGTATGCGGCTGACGCATTTCAAGAGTGAGGCTTTCTCCATGATGTCTTATATCCGGCTTTATGGCCGGAGGGAAGTTATAATGAGAGTCGCGAGATTACAATATGAACCCCCATGGAGCGCTCCAAGGAGGAAAAGTGTTCAAATAGTAAACAGGGATTTGTGTGACATGACCGTGATTCAAGTTTACAAAAGATGAGCAGAAACCGTTCGTATGTACATGTAAAATCATCGGGTTTTTTTTGTCAATGTAAATTTACCATTATCCCCAATACGTACGTTGGTTTTCAAAATGACATTGTGCATGGTTGGCTCGAAAAGAAGCCTTGTATGATGTATTTAATTAAACACGGGATTTAACGCAAGTGATTTTGCACAAGATTACTTAACTGATTTTCTTCCTGCCATATAATCTCATCGAATGATCCTCATCAGCGCCAAAATACGTTTCACGATTCCATCCCCTTAAAACTTCCAGACAATCCGAAACCCAGAAACCAACCTTTATCGAGGGTAATAAATCATCACCTCCTACACTATTTATCTGATTTATTTCACGCCACCTGTGTCTTGCTAGCGCACTTGGTACCATTTCCACTGCTATCCCAAGCATGGCTCGTGGCTATAGGCGCATTGGGAGGTGTGTTTCGGCCAGCGTACTTCAAGCGTTATCAATGGGACCTTGGAATTTATTTTTGTTTGTTTTTGTTGATAAAAGTGGCCAATGATTGAAATAATGTGTCAATGTTCATATTGTTTGCTGGTCGAACGAAGGTTATTGCGCTTTATTCCGTTGAGGGCGCTAACGGAATAAATCTAATCTTGAACTTAAACTGCACTATACTTACAGAATAATACGAATTGTAAACTGCATATTTAGTGCAGTTTAATAAGGAGACCAGGTTGGAATATTACCGAAGTTATCTAAAAGAAACTGAAAGAAAATGTTAAAATTCTACCCATACACTCCTTTAATTAGATTAAATTCAAATTGGATATTTTTTTGGTGGAACTAGAAGCCCAAAGTCTTACCTTTGAAAGTTGTTGAGTTAATAAATTCAAACTTTTAACTTCAATTTGTCATAGAAACAATGCTATTTCAGATTTTGTAATATCAAAAGTTCAAATTTCAAAAAAACTCACATTCTATTATCACTGGAGCAGATTTTTAGCTTTAAAACTAGCCCAAATGTGGCTGAAAGTCACCACGTGTGCCAAGTCATCAAGTCATGTGGCAAGATTGTAGACTTTGGCCATCCTTAGGGTTCCCAAGCATGCGGTCAATGGTGATGGATTTACCAATTCTTGGTTAGAACTTAGAGGCCAACACGCGACTTTTCAAAGTTCTTGTGTATACTGACATTCTCTGTTTGAATTTCAATTTATTTATAACATTAGTGCTATTTCAGATTTTGTCGAATAAAAAGTTCAAATTTCAAGAGAAGATTACGATATAGAGCAGACTTTAGTTTTAAAAATATTGGGTTAAAGATCGACAGATGTGGCAAGGCACATCGCCGGAGTGTTGACTGCCATTTATGTTGTTCAGACATGAAGCTACTAGCTCCATGGTCCAGACAGTTGGTCCAGGGTGTTCACACCATTCATACTATGTTCACACGCAAATACTAGCGTCATGGCCAGTTCAACCTATCAGAAAATATCTCAAACTTGTACTCAAACTACAGAGGTAACTGGAACGTGAAACGTCACTTACTAGCTTATCGAATCTCAGGCTATGTGATTAATGTTCACATTTTTTTGTTGGCTTGTAATGTAATGCACGACTTGATTTTTTTAAAGTGAATACGTCAATGCAGAAAAAAGCCTATGAGTCACTCAGTACTTTTTCGGAAAGAAACTATTTTATTCCAACCTTTAATTGTTAAAGGTAATGTATGAAATGATGAGATCATGCTCATACAAACGCAGTGCTTTACCTTATTTATACCACTGACACCTTCTCTAGCTAGTTTCAACCCCAAGTAGTCAACACAAACTTAATCATTTTGTTAATGATTTTCCTAATTTTTCTTCTTCTCCATTTTGGTCAATTTTTGCCTAAAAATGTTACTTCAACTCCTTAGGAAAACTACTTTTGAAGAAAACGGTTTGTTCGCTAAAATCAAAGAAATGTGCAATTTTCTCTCGTTTTGAAACTGCACCACTATCAATGGTCACATCCACCCCCAGTGATGACTCAAATGCATATCTATCACCTAAAAGTGATGGTTACCTTCTAACGTTTCACGTACTCCTACCCATGTTTCACTGCTTGCCGGTTCAGAGCTATATAAGGATAACATGGAGATCCGGTTCATGAATGTGTCTACGATCGTCTCTGCAAAAAAATAGGTCGGTCATGTTTCGATTAAACATTCTTTCCCATTAAATCTTGCCAGATATCTTTAAGGCGCACAGTTAGAATAAGTATGCAACATTCAAATGTATTAGAAAAGCACATGATAAGTGCCGTAGGCGCGCCCTGGATAACTTTATTTTGTGATGGTTTTGCACAAATTCTTGAAACCAGCACACTTTTTTTGGGAAATGATAGTTTTACGGGTACACGGCTGACGCATTTCAAGATTGAGGCTTTCCCCATGATGTCTTATATCCGGCTTTATGGCCGGAGGAAAGTTATAATGAGAGTCTCGAGATTACAATATGAACCCCATAGAGCGCTCTAAGGAGGAAAACTGTTCAAATAGTAAACAGGGATTTGTGTGACATTATCGTAATTCAAGTTTACAAAAGCTGAGCAGAAACCGATCGTATGTAAATCATCGGTTTTTTTGTCAATGTAAATTAACCATTATCCCCAATACGTACGTTGGTTTTCAAAATGACATTGTGCATGGTTGTCTCGAAAAGAAGCCTTGTATGATGTATTTAATTAAACACGGGATTAAACGCCAGTTTTTTGCAAAACGATGTTACTGAACTGACTTTTTTTCCTGCCATATAATCTCATCGAATGATCCTCATCAGCACCAAAACTACGTTTTACGATTCAATCCCCTTAAAACTTTCAGACAATCCTAATCCCAGAAAACAACTTTTATCGAGGGTAATAAATCATCCCCTCCTACACCATTTATCTGATTTTTTTCACGCCACATGTGTCTTGCTAGCGCACTTGGTACCATTGCCACAGCTATCCTAAGCATGGCTCGAGATTCTAGGCGCATTTGGAGGTGTGTTTCGGCCAGCGTACTTCAAGCGTTATCTATGGGACAGTATGGGAATTGTTATTTTGTTTTCTTTTGTATAAAGTGGCCAATTATAGGAAATAATGTGTCAATGTTCAAAGTCTTACTTTTGAAAGTTGTTGATTAAGAAATTCACTTTTAACTTCAATTTGTCATAGAAACAGTGCTTTTTCAGATTTTGTAATATCAAAAGTTCAACTTTCAGAAAAAGGTCACATTCTATTATCTCTGGAGCAGATTTTAGCTTTAAAACTAGCCCAAATGTGGCTGCGTGTGCCAAGTCATCAAGTCATGTGGCAAGATTGTAGACTTTGGCCATCCTCAAGGTCCCCCCAGCATGCGGTCAATGGTGATGGATTTATCAATTCTTGGTTGGAACTTAGAGGCCAACACGCGACTTTCCAAAGTTCTTGTGTAATGAAATTCCCTTTTTGAACTTCAATTTGTTTATAACACTAGTGCTATTTCAGATTTTGTCAAATAAAAAGTTCAAATTTCAAGAGAAGATTACGATATGGAGCAGATTTTAGTTTAAAAATATTGGGTTAAAGATCGACAGATGTGGCAAGGAACATCGCCGGATTGTTGACTGCCATTTGAGTTGTGTTGTCTACACATGAAGCTACTATGTAGCTCCATGGTCCAGACAGTTGGTCCAGGGTGTTCACACCATTCATACTATGTTCACACGAAAATACTAGCGTCATGGCCAGTTCAACCTATCAGAAAATATCTCAACCTTGTGCTTAAACTATACAGGTAACTGGAACGTGACACGTCACTTACTAGCTTATCGAATCTCAGGCTATGTGATAAATGTTCACATTTTTTTTTGTTGGCTTGTAATGTAAAGCACGACTTGATTTTGTATAGTGAATACGTCAATCCAGGTAAAAGCCTTTGAGTCACTCAGTACTTTTTTCGGAAAGAAACTATTTTATTCCAACCTTCAATTTTTGTGAATGATACGATAATGTATGAAATTTTGAAATCATGCTCATACAGACGCAGTGTTTTACCTTATTTATACCACTGACACCTATCAAAGTAATCATGATTAAATTTCACACGATATATTATTGAGTATACAGTTAGTATCTGCTTTTCTAATTTTTATATTTGATATTTGATATTTTGGTTCATACATTCGAGATGAAATCAACCCAAATACTCAATTACTTGACTCACGCAAAGTCTTGTTTCCCGATTTCCTTTTTCCATTTCATTTATGTATTTCGTATCTTATTTATGAATTTTACATAAACGCTTGCACATTTAAGATGGGTAGTTAATCAAATATATTAATCTCCCTTTCTAGCGTCGTGTCAGTATAATGTTGTTCCAGAGCTACGAAATTTGTAGAAACGGGGAAACTGGGTTCCCAGAAAGAAAACATTGGTCGCCGAATACAAATCACAAGACTGAAAATCATTAGAACATAATCGTGGTAATGGAATACAAATGTAAAATTACTTATTAACGAGCTTTGAAATATCTAGTGATCAATAATAATAAGCTTATTTCAGGCAAGGATTTCTCGCGCTCACGTGATTGCTAGACATTTGGTATCATTGAAAACATTAACACATCATGAACATTCCATTCTGAAACAATTGAGTGGCTTTGTAGAAGTCGATCCAATGCAGTTTGCATACAGAAGCAAACGTAGTTGCACTGATGCTATTCTGGTGATGATGGACAAATTATATCACCACTGTGATCGGGCTAGTTTTGGTAACTCAGTTAGGGTCATGTTTTTTTTCTTCTTCTTCTGCTTTCAACACCATTCAACCTCATTTGCTTATCGAGAAATTATCTGGTCAAAATAATGTTCCAAGTTATCTTTTAGCTTGGATTCTGAACTATCTGACTAATCGTTCCCAGTACGTAAGAATATCAAGTAATGGTACACTATCTAGCTGTCTTGATTCAAACACAGGTGTTCCACAGGGTACAGTTTTGGCTCCGTTTTTATTTACATCGTATACATCTGATTGCATATCTAGAGAATCTTCATGTCCATTGGTCAAGTTTGCTGATGATACTGCTATGATTGGATTGATCACAGATGATAATGACCTGATTTACCAACAACAGCTGGGTATAGGTTTGTCGACTATTGTGATGCCAATTACCTTGAGCTTAACGTTTCCAAGACCAAGGAAATGCTTATTGACTTCAGAACTTCAAGTACTGCTCCCTTGCCCATTGTTCTGAAGGGAGGTAATGTCGAGCGCGTGTCATCATATAAGTATCTTGGTATTGAAATTGACGACAAACTTGCTTGGCACACCTTTATTGACTCCCTAGTTAAAAAACTAAATTCCAGAATGTACTGTCTCAGAAAATTGAAATTCTTTAAAGTTGATGTTAAGATCCTTGCTTTGTTTTACGATTCCGTTGTTGAAAGTGTTTGGAGGTACTGCTTATTATGTTGGGGAGGGAATGTTTCAAAGGGTGATAACGACAGAGTTGGTAGAGTTGTGAAGGAAGCGGGAAGGATAATAGGTTTGTCACGGCAGGACTTCGAGACCCTGTACACCGATCTCCTGGGCAAGAAGCTGACCGATGTGATGGATGATGTTAACCATCCTCTTTACGAGCGGTTATCCAGTCACCTGATCGGACGATCGGGTCGTATGCGCGTGCCCCTGCCATGACAAACCGCTATCTTTCCTCCTTTGTTCCACAAGCAATTGCTTTTCATAATTCACATTATAAACGGGGGGATATTTAAGTTGGGTCTTGTTTTGTATATATATTATTGTGTGTATTGTGTTTATGTATGAGCACTCTCATGAGTTAAATTTCCCTGTTTGGGATTAATAAAGTTTAAATGAATGAATGAATGAATGAATATCAGATTAACAGGTCATATTTACATTGATGTACAAACAATGTCTCACACCTCAATAAGAAATGTCCTGAAATAGAATCCCAAATTTCCTTGAATTTGATGGGATTTCATGAAATCTTCAAAATTGCAATACCCGTGCTATGTTTGATGGTAATTGTTTACCGAATTACGGAAGTCCCAAGGATGGCAAGGATGATATAGTGCATGTGAGAAAACTCTGGAATCGGCATCGAAATGTAGGGGTAATTAAAATGCCATTGGTGTGTATATACCCCGACAATACTTAACATCTGATCTGATGGTCTGTTAATAATTACATAAGCCTATGATTGACGTTCAAAACACGAACTTTCCTCGACAACCACTGCCGATATATAATTCAGGCGTTTAATAAAAGAATCCTTTCACCTTGTTGTATGCATTGCCACGATCGAACAGTTATTGTGTAGAAGCTTCAATATGTATTTATACCCGGGCATTACTCAATGGTCTGATAGGCTGATAAAAGTAGCATTCGCCGATGATTGACCATCGAAACATGAATTTCCATCGACAACAACTGCTGATATATAATTCAGGCGTGTAATGAAAGTTGAAGGTGAATATCGACTATAATTTTCTTAGAAATGTGTATGCACACGCGGGCATCAGATAAAGGTGAAGATCGACTATAATGTTCTTAATACTGAAATGTGTATGCACACACGGGCGTTACACAACGGTCCGATAACGTTGCATTAGCTGATGACGATTGATGATCGAAACACGCATTTCCCTTGACAACTACCATGACTACTGCTTAAATAATTTAGGTGTGTAACCAAAGGTGCCTTTCACTTCGTGGAATGCAAGGTTCAAAGGAAAGCACGCATTTGTTTGAAAAGAAGTCAATTTTGTTCAGAATGTTTAACATGTAGGCTAACTGTACAGTGAAGGTACAGCAATAGTATCCGCTATATATATTGCACTGCACAATGGTCTGATACACATGCTAAGCCCATCAGACAAATTGGATATGTCCATGATTGATTGTCGTTACATGGAACATATGAATTACTACTTGAGTACCTCGAGAACCGTGATAAATAATTGAGGCGTGTAATGAAAGCTTACCTTCACCTTGTTGAAGACAAGGCCAGACTTCTCAAAACCACCTTGTTGCTGAAACATCTTGTTCGAAAGTGATGAGGATGCTGGTGTTTTAAGCTGAACCTCATAAAACTCAATCGGAAGAGTATTTAATGAGAGTACAGGAAAACCTATTTTACTTTAGATAAAGAAAAATTCATGTTTCTGATATTAAGGGTCAAATGACTCGAGGTTTACAGTTGGGACATTGGTCATTGCATGTATGGTTTGTTATTAAGGGGCTACGATATAGTCGTAGAGTTACACAGTGTGTGTAGTTTGTGCGTTCATATTAAAGGGGCATTGAGAGATTGCCGAGAAAAATGAAATTTGGACAAAATGAATTGTTTCAATAGGTAAGCAGTAACCCTGAAGTGTAATGATTTATGGGAAATAGTTAAATGATGGAGCTAGATACACATTTGGTTGAAGCCATTTATGTGGCGAATGGTACTAATAATTTCGATGTGATCTACATCGAATTACCAAATCGCGACATTGTACACGATATTAAGGTAAACAGTTTCATATGGTTGGTAGTATTTGCCTAAGTAGTACGTAGGTGTAAAAAAAAATTTACGGACAATTTAGGGCGCACTTCTATACATTTCTCTCAATAACCTATAATAAATAGGTCCCTGATTTAAAAAATAAAGATACGGTAAGGAAATACTTGAAGGTTGTGAGCAGAAAGAAATACTGAAACAGGTACGTTATTGTATATAACATTTGTTGCAGTTACTCTAGCTATACACCTGAAGATTTACTGAATATCAACAGAGCTATGTGCCCAAACCAAAACAAAGGCCATTTTTGTTTTCATTTTAGCATTTGGTTCTTCACTATCTGTGGGTTCTTCTACACACACAGTCTCTGTGTACCAATAAGCAGATTTATAATTAACTGGTAGCGGCGACAACTCATTGGTCGATATTAAGATAAGGATGCTTCTCGATTGTTTCATGCTTCCCATTCACATACCTGTCACATGAACATGCAGTCAGTGTAACCAACTTTATTGGCCTCTAACTATAGTCATATTTTGTGCATTATCCATAATGGCTAACATGTAAAATAAGTCGTATACACTTAACTGCCACTTAATACCGAGTTACTTTGGGTCATCGTACCTCGTTTCTCATAAAATGTCTCATTTTATGCTCACATTACAAAGCTTGGATAACATATTGTGTTGGTTTTTGTCATACCCCATGCGGATATCCAAATACCTTGAGCCTTGATGCAATCTTCGAAGAGATTTTGAACAAATAAAAGCACACAGATAAACGGTATGTTGCACTCATATCAGGTTCAGCGTAATATGGACGTCAGGATCTATTAACTTCGAGAATAAAAACATGTCATGCAGCATGCTCTTAATGTATCCATGTCTAAAAAAATATTTTTTGCAATTCAAAATTACAACATTTTTGAACGATGACACCGGACAACCAGTGATTGCAATTAGAGTATGGAATTCTCACAACGGAAGTTCTCGTAGCACATTGTAGATGAGACTTTCAAATAATTTGACCAAAATTGCTCTGCACAGTTGATTTGTACATTGACGCTGTGGTCCCACATGGGACTGTGAACAACTTTCTCACTTGGAGACATCAAACTAATGTCTAAGGATGTTGACAAATATTGGGCATTGACCATTGACCATTGACACATAAAAATGGACAAGAATGAAATGATGGACATTTGATATTTTACTTTTGGCATGTTTTCCGGAGTTGCTTTGATTAATTCAGTTAAAAAGATTACAAATCCCTCAAGTCGGATATCCACCCTTGTGTTATTCAAAGGCAGCTTCTCTTGAATAAAATACAGCCTTTGTATTAGAAATTGATTAAACAACATATCAAAATATTTAGGAACGCATAGAGGTGCAAACAATCAGGGATTCAAGTTGAGTGATACAACACCACACATAATTATATACAGTGCATATTGGGTTAAAGAATGTCTGTATTTCCAGAGGGGATAAACACTACTGAACACTGGCGACGAATTCACTGAATATATGAACGCCCATAGAGCTCTTCGAGGAGGAAATACTCAGATAGAAAACAGGGTTTTTTGGGACATTACCTCGAGTCAAGTTTACGTCGTATTCAAACCATTGGATTTGTCATCAACGTAAATGTACCTTTATCCTTAATACGTAAGCTTGAAGAGTGACTGGGCAACAGGTAGATGGGTAGGGAAGCGATTTCCTTTTATAGTGACTACGTCAGTGCACGTAAAGCCTTTAAGTCACGCTGTATCTTTTCGGGAAGACAGTATTTTATTTTACCCTGCAATTGTTAAAAAGAAGTGTTACACAAGGTAATATATACAATCATTTAATCATACTCCAAACCAACTTTACATTTTTAAATTCCTTATATCACAGACACATATCATACACCTATTCCGCGTCAAATCCTTCTCCTACACAACCTGACCGACATTTATTTTAATGAGTTAAAACAAAATTGTGTGTATACTTTTAAATGAGTAATTTTTTCGTTTATAATGTTTGGTGCTGATTTTTGAGTTTGTGATTTTTGTGTGTGGTCATATTGATGTTCTTTTGCTCAGAGGATGGGATATAATAACCTTAATCTATCGGACCTAATCAACGGCGAATTGATCTACAAAAAATACAATACCCATACCCTATATTACCAGGATTTTCAAACATGCTTGTCATACAGGTGTTAGCGAAATACACGTAGGCCTAGAGTAGATTCATAAACTTTGGCATATCGGTTCCGATTTTGGACCTCGTCCATTGGGCGTTAGAGGAACCTATCTTGACCAATGATGAGACAGCGATACTGTTATAGATGCTAGTATTTGCGCTCTATAATCTAATGCTATTCATGATAGTGTTGCTTTAGGGCTGATCATGTTGCTTTACAATCACTCCATCCAAATACTTAATTCAACAGCATGTTATCCATTTGGAAGCGGTCATCATAATTAAAAATTGACCACATTTACCATTATACAGTTCAATGGAGAGAGAACAAAATTGTGTTTGTCATTTTACCAATTCAATTCTAAACAAGAGTCTGTTGAGGATATTTGTAAACAGGTGATATGGAACAATAAACAATTTCTAATTGATAATAAGTCTGTTTACTATAGGTCCTTACATGAGAATGGTAACATTGTAATCATTAATGATCTCATTGGCCACATAGAGAAATTTAAGAAGGTTAACACGTTGGGTAAAGCATTAAACAATGCTGATTATTTAAGGTGGTATGGGATTATACAGGCTATCCCAGCTACATGGAGAGCACAGATTACTACCAAATTGTGTATTAACATGATTAATGAGATTGATCATGGACCTGGGTTTGATATAGATGGTAGTAGAAAGTTACTTGAAAGTACACATTCTAAATAGAGTTGTATAATTTGTTTGTAAATCAAAGTATCGTAACGCCAGTGTGTCAATACAAAATGATAAATACTTTTAATAATTTTGATGTGAAAAAGTGTCGTGATATTTATATTTTACCATGGAAAACTACGATTGATAACAGGCTTAGATGGCTTCAGTACAGGATCATTCATATCATTCTTCCAACAAATCAATGGCTTCATATAATTGGTATAATTAATAGTCCAAATTGCACAAAGTGTAAGAATAAGGTTGAAACACTGCACCATTGCATTTATTCATTGAATGTGTTGAGGTCGATCAGTTCTGGAAAATCTTTAAGCCATCGGGATTTTATTACTCATGACATTTCGAATGATGAGATATTATTTGGTATTATGGATAACAGCAGCGAAAATTGGGAATTGAGGAACCATCTTCTCTTAATTGCCAAGAGGTATATACATCACCAGATGTAAAGGGTCCCACTTGTCGATCCGAGTCTTCAATAGTCTTTTGAAAGATACGTTTCGATTGAAGGAGATTATTGCAAGGCAAAAAGGGAAGCCGGTATTTCACTTCAATAAATGGAATGATGCTAGCAATATTATGTTCTATCTATGAATACAATTGTTTTCACATCACAAGTAGTGTTTTTCTGCATCTTTTTTGGAACCTGCATTGTATTTTTCACGTTTTCTCCAATTGTTGGGGTTTAAGTTACAAGCCTAATGGACATGTAATCGGTAGTTCAATCTTCCACCATTGTGTTCACCACCGTTATACCCTATAGTAGGTTGGTAACTGAAGCCTGAAAGCTTGGAGAATGAGTCTTGTCATTGGTAATTTTTTAATTTGTATTTGCTATTGTGATTATTGTTTTTGTTTGTGCATTTATGTCTTGTTAAAGAGAAGAAGAAAATTATTAAAACATATCGCTAACACCAGGGGCGAGAAATAGAGAAAAAAAATCATAATTTATTGTAGTGGATAATCAAGTTTCACTTTTTTTATTTTCCAGTTTTGTTATGAACACCAAACATGCCTTCCGGTTGAGAAAATTAAAAATGTCAATGTGTCAAAAGCCTACGATCAGAGAGACATGATTTCGCCTGACGATTGGAAAATATATATATACAAGTAACTTTACTCCATATTTTATTTTACTATCTCCTATCACACTACGGCCCGTAGACGCGCAGAGCGGGTAAACCAAGATGAATTGAGACAAAGTAAACCAAAAGGTTGTCGGGCAAGAAAATGTGCAGCCCGCACAAGTGTACATAACATGGATACAATGAATACATTTAAAGATTAAAAATAGGCTAAAGCCTACATGAACATGATAAGCATTAATTGTTAATGAGTAGGAATTTGTTGGAATGACGGCATTTGCTCACGAATTCCGTTCTACTGTTAAGCGTTGAGGATTTATCAGCTCTTAAAATAAAGAACTTTTCCCACAAACATAGTTGACATTTCTTTGTCATATTAGAGTAAGACTTAGTCCGTTTAATTATCTTCCACGTGATGTCATAGTTGATATTGTTGTCTTTCAGGCGCCAGATGTGCTTACTAAGTTCAGTGTCTTTCATCTTGTGTTGCAGCTTGAAAGATGACAAATGGTTGTACCATCTCATCTTGAATTCGGGGTCACTAACCCCGATGTAAGTTTTAGTGCTATTATTGCTGATTACTGTGGCCTCGTAGACAATACTTTTTGTCAGACATTTGCCGCTTAGGGGACACTCGTTTGGTTTTCTGCAGTTACAGTTTCTGGTAGGTATATCGACAGCTCTTTGAAGTTCCCCTGAAGCAGTTTTGGATGAGATGCAATGTTATTGTAGCATATCTTTTATTAACTATCTAAAAGAGTGTTGCTTTCCAAATAGTTCTGCGATCACGGCAAAAAGTGTGCATTCGTTCTTGTTGGAAATGAGAACAGTGAGCGACGCTAACGGAAAAAGTGAGCGACTCAAATTCACCAACACCCACAAATGTCTTAGTGTGAGTGTAGAGCATAATAGAATAGAAGAGTTAAGCTAGATACACGTTAGTCTTTATGACTTGTTTTGAATTTAAAATCATATTTGTGACTTTTTGTTACGACAACGGCATTATTGCACAAAATAAGGCCTTGATAAGAACACTTTTGTACTGATCTACACTGCTAATATGTTGAGCAAATTACGTTGCTTAATTGTGTTGGGTAAATGGTTGATTACCTTTTAGTCAACATAATGTAGAAATCTAGGTGTTGTATAAAAGTAAAAACTACCCAACGTTGAGCAAAACAATTTAGTAACAAGTTGGAGAATGTTTGAAGCTTGGTCTTTCAAGAAGATGATGTGATAGATCGGTCTAAATATTTATGGTCGTTCTAGAGAATAAGCTTATTTCGTTCTCAAATAGGCAACAATTGGCATTAACACACCCAATGGGTACTTTTGATCAATTAAGCAACAATTGCTATACAAAAAAGCTCAATATATAATGAAAGCAATTCATAAATAAGCAACAGTTGGTATTAAAATTAAAATGCCCAACAAATGGTCAATTAATAATAACCAACTGTTGTGTAATTAAAATTGTGTAACTGTTGAGTAATAATGACTCTTGATAAACCATTTTAGCCAACGGTATTGTTTTTTTTATTTATTAAACTGTTATACTGTTGCATAGTTACTCAACGTTGAGTAACAAGTAAACAGTAAGCGATATTTTGAAAACTTCAGGTACAAGATAAAATCTCGTATACGCTATCAATTGTAAATAAATTTCCGGTATAAATTGTATGTAACGACAACTTTATAATCCCACCCAACCGCGACACATGTTATTTCTATTTGGGAAAACCTTGCAGGCTATATGCAGAAGTACTGACATCGTTATCATGAGCCATAGCTGTATTAAAGCCAAGTCACTTAATGGTGTTTTTATTAATACACACGTGTGTACCATGAGGTTTATGATTAACAAGAAGAGTCTTCAAAAAGACAATCGTCGTTTAGACGGTTGTAATGGAAATAAAGAAATGTACTTAACAACGCGTAATTAAAAGTACTAGGGGTCTACGGACAAAAATAATAGTAGAACATTTTGATTTATTAATGAATAAATAAACAATTGATCTGCAGCTATTCGTTGGGACTTAGACCTGTCATACAGATTATACATAGGCCTACGTGTAAAGATTGAGTGATATGAAGCAACAGTTGCATAACATAATTGGAATATAAACAAATATTCAAAGGACGAGAAACTAGTTTTTATTTTATTTGACCTAATTAGGAATCACATCGCCCTGCTGTGAATCAGAATATCTTTATGATTTATGACCAGAAATGTAAATCTGCAAGAAAATCTTGTTTCTAAAAAAATCAATGAATAGAGGGCGCCCCTGGAAAATATCACATAATAATGCCTTTTAGATTTAAAAAAAAAGACTCGCGTTAATAAACGAAATAATGATATGTAAGTAAAAATATAATGAAACATCAAAAAGTAGAAAAGTAATAACAATAAAACATATATAAAAGCTCTGTATCAGAATCGAACCTTGATTGCCCACGTGACAGGTAGCAATACTAACCGTTACGCTATCGGGTTCTATTGTACATGTGTATTGGGATGTTGCAACAGAATATCTTTGTCAAGACAGAGCCTATGCTGGTTCCCTGCATCAATGGGCTCCACACAGCAGGTCTGCTTGAAATAAATACGTTTGCTTGAATAAATAGCTTTTTAACTAGTATACTGAAATTTACAATACCAATTTCACGGTCTCAACTTCACTACCATAATATTACGGTCTGTCAGGTTTTTTCAACTTCACTACTATAATATTATGTAACTAGTATACTGACATTTACAATACCAAGTTCACGGTCTCAACTTCACTACCATAATATTACGGTCTGTCAGGTTTTTTCTTCAAATCGACCGACCGAGCCGACCTCAACTCTAGTTCAATATTAATATCTCCCCGGATGATATTTATTACAGTTCACTTGTACAATGGTATATTGTGTCCCCGGGCCCAACACCCCGGGCAACACCCTCTAAATTGTCTACGTTCGTTTCCCTAAACGTATTTAAAAAGCGTAAAGGCCTGAACGAATATTCGGACTGGCCGTCCGCATACACCTGCAGTACATGCAGCAGAGGAGTCATGTTACAGACGGTCCTATGGTGCCAGTAAGCGATAGCCTCCACAACGTGTACCATGCCAGTCCTATCATGCTAGTAGAGATGTATATATTACTGCACACAGCCGGGGATCCAGGGTGCAGGGAACCAGCATAGACTGAAACAACACGCCCATTTTCAGATAAACATCTATCAATACGCGATGCATAGTATGTTAATTAGTTTGTCAATTCATAATATTAAATTATGGACGATATACTAATCCTCTAAGACCTATATGCTGTCTACCATATTCAAGTAATATTTGTAACATTCTTTTTACCAAGTTATAAATAAAATCGGAGGAAATTCATTTTTCTACGAACATGCGCAGAAGGTGTCTACATAAAACGACCTGTTTACCCGTGCTCAATTCATACACGATGAGAAGAAGCAGTCCACATAAAATAATGAAATATATCAGTATATTCACAATGCTTGCGATTGATATACATATGAATATTTTATTTAAAGTTATATGCTTTAGTCTTGAGTGCATTTATAATTCTAATTTTCAGCTGTTAGCTTAAATGTAACACCAAACATACAGCCAATCGCGGACGCCCTTGAATGTATGTGTTTCGATGGGCACAACATCATCGCTACGTGTAGACATTGTGTAAACATGATTTCAATGCACGGTCGTACGACGAGATAATGACGTCAAAAGAACAAACTCCTCACAATTTTGACACGGACACTTCGTATAGGGTTTATGTATGAAGGGAGGGTTACGGGCCTGTATTATCGGGTGTACACGGTTCCGAAATATACGTCTGGCGACGAAAAAAAAACTATTTGGAAGCGTGTTTATACGTGCGACGTGCTATTCCGAATGGATGACCCCAAACTAAAGTAGAAGTCGTTAAAGACGAACACTAACCTACGAAATACTCTTGAAGCGCATTAGCCAGACATGAACTTTTCAAATCGATGTGTAGTTACCATTTATTGTTGTTATCGAACCCATGTTCGAGTGCATACAGGCACTCACACTATGTAATATCGTCACTCGCGTAGCGAGTGATACCCTTTTCACTCGTATATTCTCGGTTTCGTAATCAGACTACGCATCCACACCACACCTCACCACACCACACCACACCGCACCACACCTTGTAGGAAATATCACGATGCTAAAACTGTGTTGATATTAAGCCATTGTCCGATTTATTGTCTGGGTTGCGGAATTAAAATATTGTTTTTGTTTAAATAAATGGAAGTCATTGACGCATTTAAAAGGGAAGTCTGATAACCTTAATATGAACATGCTCTTTTATAATATGTGGACGTTGTAAAAAGATGGCAACAATCTACAGTTTTAGTACGTACGGTAATTACCATTACCGTGGGCCTAGGTACTTTTCGAATAGTTTTGTTTGTGTTTAATCGAATGATTGCTAAACGCCACACAACCTGTTCTATTGAAATGTTATACTTAGTATTTTGAGACAGTTAAACTCACTTTCTCTCTCTCTCTCTCTCTCTTCCGGTAAAGTACAGTCCACCATCTGGTGTATTACGTACTGCGTTGATTGCATGCATGCAAAGGTGTGATATATACAGTGCAGGTAAACAGCAAACATAAGGTGCGGCTAAAAAACAACTCGGCTGGCTTAGCGGAGCTGGACGGATTGCACACCCTGCTTGAAGCTTTTAAGAGATGTGCAGTTGATCAGAGCTTGAGGCAGTTCATTCCAAATCCTGATGCTATCCGGAAAGAACGACTGTCTGTAAACACCTATTCTGGCGAAGGGTATATGATATCTGGAAAAATGTCCCCTCAGAGCAACGGTTGGTGTCAGGAGTGTTTGTGGTACATCAACAAGTTGGCCACTGAAGTTGGTTGATCATGGCTGTAACACTACTGGTGGTTCTATAGTCTCCACACACAAAGCGTGCATAACGCCGCTGTACCATCTCCAACTTATGAATGTAAGTAGCTGTGAGAGGGTCCCATATGATGCTGGAGTACTCTACAATAGGGCGCACTAAGGTCTTGTAGCACAGCTCCTTTGTTTTCCAGGGACATTGGTACATGTTGCGTTGCAGGAAGGCCCTGGTGGAATTTGCTTTGTTTGTAATAGAATTGATGTGATTGTTCCAATTAAGGGTTTTGTGGATATTAACGCCAAGATATTTGGCCGAGTCAACTTCTTCCAGAGTGTGGTTATGGATTGTGTAAGGTTGCTGAATGAATTGCTTTTTATTGGTGCAATGGATTGCTTGACACTTCTTAGGATGGAATTCCATTTTCCAATCACTCTCCCATTGCTGTAGATGGTCTAAGTCCTGCTGCTGAATATTTGCATCTTCCTTTGTCTTGATGTCACGATACAGGATGCAGTCATCTGCAAACAATCGGGCTGTTGTGCCTGGTGAGACGCAGTCAGGAAGATCATTTATAAACAGCAGGAACAGCAATAGGCCAAGGACACTTCCTTGCGGAACTCCTGATAGGACTGGTACATAGGAAGCATTAATATATATAGTGGGTGTAGTTTTGGATGTCAAAAAGCAATTTGATTGGTTTTTGGCTGATTTTTAGACGATAAGCACTATAATATTTTCAGACCGATAATATATAGTTTGGGGCAGGGCTTAATTCATACTTAGAGTGCGTATGGGCATCGCGTTAAGATGTTCAAGCGAGCTCTACACACTCCTATCGGGGTGTATGTTGTGTGTTTAACGCAGCGTTTGTAAATACCTGCAAACGATGACGCACACCAGTTTTTACATTCCAACTGCAAACGAGGACGTCCTCGGTTTCTTGATCAAGCAAAGTATTGCAAACAACATAAGAAACGATATCTAAACGAGGTCCTCTTTGGTGATGCTCTCCCTCAATACACCCTTTAGGCCTCTGTTGGATAGCACACAGTCTAGTTGGCGGTTTGACACCCATTTTTTTCTTCAACCGCCATTTTGGTCCTCGGTGTGTCGGTGTGTTTCCAGGTTGGTAGGTCCTCATTTGGATAGTACCACGTTTGGTCCTCGTTCGGAGGTATTTACAAGTGGGGTGCGTCAAATGGGGGAGGGATGTGTATGTGTGCTAAAAACGTGATTATTCGAAACCGATTTTATAATGGGGGACATTTGTGAGAATAAATCTAACAGAAAGCGTTTGAGTTATGATAAAATTAAGTATGCAATAGCACATTGCACGTTCACTCTGTATACCGTATAGATATTACTTATCTCAACCCCTTTGGTATTGTTTGGTCATCTACTTAAACAAATGAGTTTTCTACTGAAAATTGTTAAAGATCTTGAGGGAACGTAGAAATGAAACATGTGTCGTTCTTTCTTTAATCTCTCTTATGGGTTATCGTAAGAATTTCACCCCAGCGATAGATACATCCTGGTAATAATACGTAAATATTTATAAAGTAAACTGAAAACTGTTTAGTGTATATCTTAGATGATATCCTTCAAAATAATGCGTATCATGGATATAAAGATGTTTTCTAATTGCAATTAGGTAAAGCGACTGGTATCACGGTACTTTTATGTATTTATTAAGTGGTTCGTTTTAATAGCAATATCGTAAGTGTATATATATATATAATTTAGTTCGTAGGGACTCTAACTATGATAATGGAATATATTAATAAGCTATGAGATGATAAGATGTAGATCCAATGAATTCTTTTGTGCAATCACCAGCTCAATAAAACAATATTGTGAATGCTGCCATAAGCAATATTTGTGTGTATCCCGACCAGCTTCCAATAAACTTCAAACGTTCTTATGTCCCTCGCATGCCTCCCTTCTCCCCACCCTTTTATTTTTGCTTTTTCGTTTTACCCCTCTTCTTTCTCTCTCTTTCCCTTTTTTTCTTTTTTTTCCTTTCTTTTTCTTTTTTTCCTTTTTTTTCCTTTCCTTTTTTTGCCTGTCGAGCCCCCTCTCCCTGTATCCGCAACTGGATCCAATATCTCATTCGCGATTTACATACATTCCCGTGTATATCGAGTAATTGAATCTTGACGATTCTGTGTCTTTTAGATTCATTGCGAAATATCCATTTCCTATGGTTGGGCAATATTAAAAAGGAAGTTTGTTGTTGGGGTCTTTTTATTGTCTGACACATTACCCGAGTTCAACTCGCTTTTAAACATAGATTTAAAATGACTTGTTCGGAAGGCATAAAACAATCCATATTAGTCCCATATTATTACGTTTTTTAGAATTTCTAGAATTTGATCTGTCGAAATAAAAGTGGCATCGTTTAACATGGAACTTTACTGTAATAAAATTCACTTATTCAAATGTCAAATAAATTGTATAGACACAGAAACCACCCAAGAGCAATGGCGTGACAAATGACAAAAATATCAAATAATATCATCAGCCGCGTGGTCGAGAACTTAATGCAAGGATGCACATGTTGACAAGATGATTTATTATTGGCTAGCAATGTCCATGTATGTGTCCAATAGACCATTATGTAGGTTGCAATACGACCCATTGTTGCCCAAAGATGAAATAAACCAAAGATTTTCTAGTGCAGGGATTATGATCTCTATTGAAATGTCGAAAAAGAACTGATACTATGTGTGTTTCATAGCACCTGTAAGACATGGCATGTTTGAATAGATCGGTGATTAGTAGTCGCTTGCGACAACAGCATGGCCCTTGTATTGTAGTGGCTGTTGTGACACAAAACGAACGTTAAAAACGAGATGGCACGGTGAAAGTGTAAATACTTCTAACATTTTCAACATATTAAATTAACACATATATTCACCGTGTCCGATTGATTTTACTATATTTTGTGATGATTGTACATTAACTTCTCCACCCAGTGTTTTAATAGAACTAAACTCGAACCCACGCGCACAATGGATAATGTGTGTGTATAGTTCAGATCTATACTAATAGATACAATCCTTCAGGGAACGAGAGTGAATATTTATTGATGAATTGTTCTTGAGTTATGTTATGGCAGGGCTATATACTACACGTGATACGTAAGCTTATTCAATGGTTTGCAAAATATGCCATTTCTAATGTCAATTATAGGCAACACATTTTCAGAATCGTTTTAATTGTGTTGAAGTTATGCGCGCTTGATGACCGTTAACATCTACTGAATGTGGCACTAGCGTCAATTCGCATTAGAGAAGAAGATTAGAATGAATCCTTTCGACGCGTCAGGCTTATGTGTATGTGCAATGTAACCGAACAGCGTTTGAAAGCAATATTTGTTTAGCATAAGTTACTTATGAGCAGGCCTTGTAACAGAAGAATATTCAAAACGCACTGCTATGTATTTAAAGGAAAACTCAGGAATGCTGTTGGAAAGGAAATAGTGACCAACATTCGGCAATTTACGACTATTTTGGATAATTATGCGCATTTTCGTTTCTTTTTTGTTCATTTATTCATTTTGGCGACTTTAACCTATGACATGGGGCTTCTAGTCATATGTTTGTTTGATGCAATCTTAAATGAGAGTCTCACTTGACTGGATAATGTGAGTTCCATAATTTTCATCAATTTCCAATTATATGTCATTTTGAAACAACGGTTTTGTCATTATAAAGTATAATTGCCACAAGACTTTAATCAAATTTGACACACAATCCATTCTTAATCTAGGACACGTATGTATATCAATACTGTCGGTTTTAAAATGCTTCTCACCTTAAATAATTGACCTACATCACGTCATTTTAATGAAAGCTTCTTTAAATGAAAAATTGTAAATGACTCGTTGGAGGAACCATATATGATTGTTTTTGTAATCAATCTGACTCATTGAATTATTGTATAAACTACTACGAGGAATATTCATCAACGATCACAACAGGAAACACTGGTGAGCAATCGATTTTATTTAAAACTTATTCAATATTGTATTTCAAGCTCTAGGATATCATTGTTTATAGCATTGTTTGGTTTGTCATCACTGATCGCAAAAGAGTCTAAATTTATTAATAATAATAATAATAATACACGGCATTTATATAGGGCTTTTTACATACATCCATATCTCAAAGCGATTTACAATTTATACCTAGGATAGTCAGAACCACGGTTGCAGCCTATTATGGCGCAGGGTCCTATCAGTACAACGACTGTGACTACCTTAAATGCACAAGTAACAGGCCCGGGATGATCCCCTACTCTTAACGATAAGGTCTGTGACTATTTAACGTGTTCAGGGTGAATACACGGGACCACCGGCTTTACGTGACTTATTTATTAGACTTTATCAGTCCAGGCAAATGACCAGTTCTTGAAATGAGCCATATTAGAAACCGATTACCTGTTCTAGAAATCATCGCGTTGCACATTATTTTCTAATTTCTAATTTTAAACTAAACAATTGATGTCAACATAGATTTCAGCAATATTTGTTTTTCTTCTAATGTGAAAGTGACTTAGACATAACTATAATATAATAAATTAGCAAACATAATGATCCAACGATCAACTAATTCATACTTATATTAATTAATTCCTTTATTTAAAAAAATATAACGGCACGATTGATATTAAAGGCATATTAATTATTTATTAGTAAAATGCACCTGAGATGAGAAAAGTGCACCTGATAGACAATGTAAGATCACAATGAATACAGAAAACCCCATTCAAATACCTCTTTTTCTTTTTTGAATTATGAATTTTTGTTATTTGGTGAGAAAACTGTAAATTCGGACAATTTTGTACATTTTTGGAAATAACAACAATTTTAGTCATGTGCCATTTTCAACACAACAATCCCATACATCATACGTATTTTTCATTGCATTTCATTGATGACATTCCTATCAATGATTTACCACGATAAAAGAACCACCATTTTGGCTTAATAATAGTAACTTACATTCAAAATTCTGGAAATGTACGCAAATGTCCAGAAATAGCCGAGGGCCATGATAACTTTGGACACGAATATGCTAAAAATGTAGAACAAAGGTTAAAAGATGTATTTTGTAACTCAATGTCATGTTCCGCATCTAATTTTCAATTTCGACAAAAAGTGAGTTAGCGCCTTTAGCGCTCTTCAAATAATCTCTGCGTTTTATGGTAAGCCAACATGGCGTTAACGTGGCATATGTGTGGAAATGATGGGATAAATGGCCCGCTTTCTTTAGTTTCAATAGCCATTAATTTATTCATTGGTTATCAAATAAGATGCTCTAATGGGATTACTACTTCGAAAACAAAGTCAATACCTGGTAGCCTCTGGAAATGTATCTTCCCTCGCTTTGAAAAATATGCCTCCTCATTGGTGCCATATATAAAGGATAACGAATAAGTACCGTCCTATCTCAATATCAGCAAGATCATGGAAGCTGTTGTGCAGAAACGGCTTCAACGCTTTCTTCTCAGCAATGATCTGATTTCCGGCAGACGGTTTGGGTTTGGGGGGAGGGGGGGGGCGCGGTGCAGCTGATCTCCTCGGCATTTTGTCACGGAGATGGAACAACTCCCTAGACCAAAGTGACGAGGTTTGTGTCATTGCCCTTGACATAAACGGAGCTTTCGACAAAGTATGGCACAATGGACTCTGCTCAAAACTGATGTCAAAGGGTGTTACCGGAAGACTGCTTTCATGGATACACGGCTACTTATCCGATAGATCTATCGGTGTCGTCATGTCGGGACGGGCATCCAACGCTGCACCCGTGGATGCTTCTGTTCCACGGGGATCTATCCTTGGTCCACTGCTGTTTTCTGTTTTCATTGATGACCTTGTGGATGTCTGCGACGGCGAGCTCTACCTGTGCGCTGACGATTCGGCACTTTTCGCACCCATTGGGTCTTCAGCCAGCTCCGGTGCAGTGGCTGCTAGCCTTAACAGTGATCTAAGCAATATGAAAGAGTGGGCTGATAAATGGAAAGTGACCTTTGAGCCTACCAAGTGCAAGACCATGGTAATCTCTAGGAAGAGAACCCCATCCCAACTTGAACTCTACTTTGGTGACTGCAAGCTACCATCTGCAGACAATTTGGAAATCCTGGGTGTTACCATTGATAGCAAGCTGACTTGGTCCAAACACATCTCGGCTGTCTCAACCAGGGCTGGCCAGAAGCTCGGCGCTCTTCGCAAGGTTGCAAATAAATTGACGGCATTGGGCAGATCTACTGTGTACAAATCACAAGTCCGTAGTGTAATGGAGTATGCTTCACTAGGCTGGTCCAGCGCTTCACCTACTATCCTAAGCCAGCTTGACAACATCCAAAGGAAGGCACTCAAGATCATTGGAGCTCATGATGCTACTGGTCTATCGCATCTCAGCATCACAAGCCTACTTCACCGACGACAGGTAGCAGCAGCCACGGTCTTGTACAAAATGCATACCAACCACTGCCCACAAGATTTAGCAGCACTGCTCCCCACACCATATGTTCATCGTCGTGCTACGCGTGCAAGTGTTGCAATGCCAGATCATGCCCTTTCACTGCCGCCTGCCAGAACTTACTGCAGCTTAGACAGAAGTTTCATCCATACAGCTGTTCCACTGTGGAACAGTCTTCCAGTCAATGTTGTTGGCAACATCCAAGAGGAAGGACTACAATCGTTTAAATGTCGTGTTAACAAACACTTTCTCTACAACTCTTCAGAGTATGTTGGCTAAGCTCTCTCGATGTATCAATGACCTCCAGATATTATTTTCGTCTTATTTTTTTATGTTACTCTCTATGTTTGGGTGTTTATCCTATTCCTTTCATTCATTGGCTGTTTTACTCGCCCAATTGTGTTTACTTGTATTTTTGATTATTTTCTGAGTTGCAGTGAACCAATTGATTGGCCCATCAGAGCTCTCTGTTGAGAGTTACCCGTTTGATTTGTAATCACTCAGTTCATTAACGTTGTTAATGTCTGTTGGGCTATTGTACGATTGTGTTATGGGAGTTTCTCTCGGATGTTTTGCATTATCAGAAATGACGACAAGCTACCACTAACTAAATTAAAGATAATGGCTTTCTCCAATCGCCAAATAGCTATTACTTCATACGAATTATGATGTTAATCATTGGGTTTGCATTATTTAGTTTACGTCTTCTAATGATGAAACAGGCTGCTTCAAGTTATTTTCCGGATATATCGAATTGTAGTTCTTTCAACTATGAGGTTTTATCGTGTTTGGCATTAGCCTTGACCAGGTTTTTTAAATTATTTAAATGAGGCAGTCCCAGATTCCCCTTCTACATAAAGCTGAATATAGCGTGCTATATGCTATATCTACATGTATGTGGGATTTTCCTATACGGTTTATAGGACAATTACATTCTAGGTACCAGATGCTGGAATGTACTAGTCTCGTCTGATACTGGAACACCAGTATCGTTCGATTCTGTTACACAGTCAGTTTTCCAGTATCGATCGATACCGGCCGCGGCATATATAAAATGTTCCAGTATCGCCCGATACTGGAACAACATTTGTATTACATTTAATGAAGAGTCACTAAGTTTCAGTCATAATAATAAGATCATGTCATGTTATACTTGTTATGAATATGGATAACATAACATGTTAGACGAGATGTGATGGTAGGCTTGCTGAATACAGTACGCATCTTCTTGTCAGTTATCACATTTGCCTTTATATGTCAGAGTCTACATTGCTAAACGCTTGCATTGTACCTCACAGGGCGAAAACAATAATGGTATAGAAAAATTCCATTAGGTCCATTCAAGTACCTGTCTGTGTCTGCCCTTAACGAAATAAACAGCGTATTAAGGGGATATGTCCTTATGAGATGATGCTTTGTATAATATGTACGAGTATAATGCGTCGGATTCGTTGGGCAAAAAAAACGTTGATTTTTTTAAACACATTATCGGATCCGTACTACGGGTAGTTTGAATCGATTACACACCGTCGGTAATGGCGTTATTAAGTTAATCACCTGTATGGCGTGATGGGCTATTTGATTTCTTAAGTGTTTATAATCAATTAATCACGCACAGCTCTGCGATCAAAAGCCGTCATGTCATTGACTTCAACAAGGTTGAATACGTCAACTCATGATATACGGCTTGTTTTGGGATAGGGCTCTGCTTGTGCCTATGATGCCTAAGTTTATAAAGCGATTATTCAATTCTAGTACGATTTGTAGGGTAGTGGTTTTCCTACGGGTTTTTCCACTCCGAGTTAGTAAAATGCAAATAGTTATATGCAGACACAAAGGGTTAAGCTAACCTCACCAGCCACATATTTCGGATAGCCGTGGGCTGCAAGGTGACTTGGACTAAACATATTTCCACCTTCTGCAATAAAGCTTCACAATATGGCTGAAAAGTTTGAACAAACTGAACAGGAATTATGACTTTGTTGGCCTCTAAATGGTCACACTTATAATGCATTATCTATAATAGCTGACATTATGTAAAATGACTCGTATGCTGGTAATACTTGTATTATGGCATTTAACATCTTTACCGTTTTATTTTGATTCATCGTACCTTGTTTCTTATAAAATGTCTCATTTTATGCTCACATTACATTGAGCCTGGTTAACATATCGTGTTTCTTATAAGCATACTTAGGATGTTAGGAGCCGTGTTGCAATAAGTCACGAGGAGAGTGTGAATACATAAAAAGCACGCAAGTCATTGCATGTGGTGTTTGTATATGGAGAATAACATTTGATACAGCAAGTTCTCAAATTATCCAAATGTAAAAGTTGTTTTCCAAATACAAAACCAAGCCAATTTTGAATGATGATGAAAACCAGTGATTGTAAAAGTAGTTGGGCTTTCAGATGATATGACCAAAAATCAGGCCAAATTAATTGGGTTGATGCTTTTGTCCCACCAATATTGGTACTCTAACTACCCATGAGACCAGAAAGTAATTTCTAAGTCAGTAAAATGCAAATAATTATTCATATGCAGTAACAAAGGGTCACTCTAACCTCATCGGCAGCGAAGAGCGAGCCACACTATCTGGATGTTACCGTCGATAGCAAGGTGAGTTGGACTAAACGTATTTCCACCTGCTGCAATAAAGCTCCGCAATATGGCTGAACAGTTTGAACAAAAACTAGACAAGAATCAACTTGATTGGCATCTTACTGGTCAAATGTATTATCATTGTCCATAATAGATGACATTATATCAAATGACTCGTAGACTGGTCTTATGTTATGTCATAAATGTCACTTAATGCAGCAATTTTAATGTCCCAAAATAAAACGATAAAGAGGAACACCTTTACCGTTTTATTTTAGGTCATCGTACCTCGTTTCGTATAGAATGTCTCATTTTATGCTCACATTACATTGAGCTTGGGTAACGTATCGTGTTTCTTAATGGCATACCCTGAGGATATAAAGATATCCAACAACTTTAACATGTTAGGAGCCTCTAAATGATCACAGTTATGCATTATCCATAGTAGTTGACATTATGTAAAATGACTCGTATGCTGGTCGAAATTATGTTATGGCATAAATGTCACTTAATGCTGCAATTAACATATATACCGTTTTATTTTGAATAATCGTACCTCGTTTCTTATATAATGTCTCATTTTATGCTCACATTACATTGATCTTGGGTAACATATCGTGTTTCTTACGGACACACCCCCTTGAGGAAGTATAGCTATCCAAACACATACAACGTCAAATCTGAATGATAATGACACGGGAAAACCAGTGATTAAATTCTCACAATGAAAGTTCTCGACGAAGTAGTTGGGAATTTTAAATGATTATTAAAAAAACGCGCCAAATCGATCGGTTTGACTTACCCACAATTATTGGGAAATGAAATATCAAACTAAAGTGGAATGGTTGAAAACATTGACATTACTGTTGACATTGAAGAATGATCAAGAATTGTACGAAATTATGAATGGGTCGATAAGAACTGTATTTTGTTGTAGTTTTTGTCGTGAGCTTATACATTTTCATTACCAAATAATTTAAAACATGTAAGCTTAGGTAAAGACACTCGCGTATTGATCACATTTCATTACATTGATATTCCTCTGCTCACCGGCCGACTTCGAAAAAGCCTGCTAGTTTTGGCCCAGGGGTGTGTGGAAGGCTAGAAGAAAATGTTCACTTTTATGTGATAGGTTGATACCAACGGGTCATCGCTAGGGTGGATGTGAACATCGAAGTGCAGTTTTAAAATATTGGCGAAAATGGTGAAAAGTGCCATTTTTTTGCTAGTTTTGCTAAATATTGTTATATTGTAAATTCTGAGAAGATAAAGGTTGTTAATTTTGACTGAAACGGAGCTTCATAACATAGGTTTTGGTTATATTTATTAAAATCAAAACGAGATTGATTCAAATGCCCAAAGTTACAGCCAACCCTGAATCAGATATGTGCAAGATTTGTCCAATCCTTCATGCGTTTAAAAGATGTGACTACATGTACTCAACATCATCATTTTTGGAAGGGACAAACTCGAAGGCTATAAAGGCTGCTGCTCACTCTTTTAAGATTTAAAACTAGCCGATGACTCAAAGGACTATGGTCTCAAATACAGTAGACCAAGCCACAGCAGCAGCTTATGTATCCCTTGTGATGGTCATGTATTTAGGAAATATTCTACTGTCACTCGAGGACATGCGATACTATATAAATGTTCGTAAGAATAACAGTGCAAATGAGAAACTGTCACCTGCAACAGATTCATTTCAGCAACACCTAAAACGGGTCAACTATCAGTCATTTCATCTGGATGCCTGCAACCACGCAGTATATAGATATGTCTCCTGTTAACAACGGATGGATGTTAGACAACAAAATACATCTCGTTCTACAATGATGCTTTTACCCCAACCTGCACCAGAAGCCATGCTGACATTTGACAAATGTGGGTGCAAGGTGGAATTTATAATAAGGATGTGTGCATGTAAGAAGAAAGAGAATACCAGGGTATTACCCAACGGTCTGATAGTCTGGTAAAAGTAGCATTAGCCGATGATTGACCATCGATACATGAACTTCCCTCGACAACAACTACTGATGTATAATTCTGACATTGGTTAAAAATTAGGTCATGATAGAACTATAATTGTCATAATACTGAAATATGTACACTGCAAAAAGGTTGCTTAAATATTTACTCAACATTTTACACAACGTTGTTGAAGTATTTGTATAGCAACCGTTGCTTAATCTCTGGAACAAATTACCATTTCATATTAAGAACTCTCAGACTCTTAATCAATTCAAATCATCTCTGAAAACATATCTCTTTGAAATGGCATTTTGTTACATTTAATTTTATTTTGTATCTTTAGTTTCCTGGTATATTGTGTCTTTCATATGTTTTTGCTCTGTTTTTGTTGTTTTCTTTTGTTATTTGTAAGCGCTATGGGACTTCGGTATAAAGCGCTATACAAGAGTCGTTGTATTATTATTATTATATTAAGTATGCAACCGCTTAACAGTCGCGTAAAATTTACCCAACACCGTTGGATAACATGTTTTCACCAACAGTTGAACAATTCCAGTTACTCAGCAGTTGCACAATTTTAATTACACAACAGTTGGGTATTATTAATTAATCATTTGTTGGGCATTTTGTGACGGTTGCTTAATTTGTGAATTGTTTTCATTATATATTGAGCATTTTTGTATAGCAACTGTTGCTTAATTTATCAAATATAGCCATATGTTGGGTATTTTATTTGTGTCAAGTTTTTATTATATATTGAGCATTTTTGGTATAGCAACACGCATTAGGCAAAATAATGTGAATTCTGGGCGATGCAGCAGAGCTACATACATCACTTCCTCCCGGTAGTGAACCGGTAACTTGTAATGGGAATTATAGGCGATGCAGCAGAGCTACATACACTATTCCCGTTCGGTAGTGAATCTGTAATTTATTTTAACATGTTATTAAACTATAGGCTTATACATGATATCTGACATCTCTTATCAATGGTGTTTTTACTGTGAACGTTTGCCAAACGTAGTCTTGCTATCTGGGTATGAAGGTATAAATAGTCCATATTATATAATACATAACATATTAATGTGATTCTTTTGGTGCAAAATAAATCACATGACATGAACTATTCAGTATATGTCCATGTTGTGTATTTTTTGGCTATAAAAATCGACTATTCAATATTCATCGTTAGTGACGTCGCTATACCACCGTTGAAATGATATTCATAAACAAATATATGTCAAACAAGGATGGCAATTTTAAACTATTTGTCAGTGTATTCCGTTTTGGATGCCAAGACAGAATAAATCTAATTGTGGTCCTGCGCTGCAAAAAGGTTGCTTAAATATTTAATCAACATTTTACACAACGTTGTTCAAGTATGCAACCGCTCAACTGTTAAGTAAAATTTGCCCAACACCGTTTTCACCAACAGTTGAACAATTCTAGTTACTCAAAAGTTAGGCAATTATATTCACTCAACAGTTGTTCAAGTATGCAACAGCTCACGAAATTGGCTTTTTTTGGACAACAGTTGCCTAAAATTCACATGTGCGTAACTTGCATCAACTGTTGCGTGATTGTCCTCAATGCTCATGCAACAGTTGCCAAAGTGGAATATTTTTACGCAACATATTTTAGCAACAGAAACAGTTTCCACCAACATTTTAAGGACATTGTTTTCGACGAATTGCTCAACGCTGGGGATTTTTTACTTTTATACAACGCCTAACTTTCTACATATATTGAATGAATTTTAATCAACAGGCAACCAACGGATGATAAAAGTACTTTTAGCAACGTATTTTAAGCAACCTTTTTGCAGTGTAGCCGATGATTGCTATCGCTACATGAACTTCCCTCGACAACCACTGCTGATATATAATTCTGACATTGGTGAATGCAAGGTCAAGATAGAACTTATAATTGTCATAATACTGATATATGTATGTATACCCGGGCATTACCCGACGGTCTTATAAACTGACAACGTTGCATTAGCCGATGATGATTGAAGATCGAAACACGCATTTCCCTTGACAACTACTGCTAAAATAATTCAGGTGTGTAATAAAAGGTGCCTTTCACCTCGTTGAATGCAAGTTTCAATATTAAAGCACGCAGTGATTTGAATAGCAGCCGATTTTGTTCGTACAGTGATAAGAAACAGCAATAATATCCGCTATATATGGCACCACACAATTGTCTGATAAATATGCTCAGCCCATCAGATAAATTGGATATGTTCATGATTGATTGTGGAACATATGAATTACTACTTGAGTACCTCGAGAACCGTAATAAATAATTGAAGCTTGAGGTTTGTACTGAAAGCTTACCTTCACCTTGTTGAAGACAAGACCTGAGTTCTCAAGAACCCTCTTGATGCTGAAGCGTTTAAAATTGATAAGAATGCCGTTGTTTTAGCTTAACCTCAGTACACTTAATTGGACGAGTACTGACATACATATATGACAATAAGAGCATAGGGAAACCTATTTTACTTCAGATGGATCATGTTTAGAAGATAGATTAAAGGGTGCAATCAAATGACTCAAGGTGTACAGTTGAAACACTCAGTGCACCTAGGGTTTTTTATTACGGGGCTAGCAACCTGTCACCACATCTGCTACGATATGCATGCAGTAGTCACAGAGTAACACGGTGTGTGTAGTTTGTGCGAGGTTGCGTTTGTGACATCCAGTATGTAAAAATAAAGACACGGTAAGGAAATACTTGAAAGTTGTGAGCAGAAAGAAATATTGAAACAGCTACAAAAAATATATATACATAACCGCGACAAAAGGAAGTAACTCCATTTTGATGCTTTTGAGATATAAGGCAAATGAGACCTTTCATCACAAAATGAGAGTTAAGTCGGAAATTAGATTCTGAGGTTTATCCAGATTCAGAATGCCCAGCTTTAAAATGATATGCAACATGTCATAATTCCTCAATGTATTCCTGATCAAAATTCAAATTGAAAGACAAAAATTCCTTTGTTTTGTATTGTTTGTTTTTTCATCCTTGATTTATCTGTGAAACCTTAAATAATTTGGATTGTATAATGTGTTTTGATAAATAGATAACACATACCTAATCAACACATGTCAATGTGTTGAGTTTCTAAACAATAGCATGTGAAAAAATCAATATAATTGATTACTAATTTGGTCATTGCTTCCTTTTGTGGCGGTTTTTCATAGGATTTCCTATACTTGCGTGTACAATTTTTTAGGAAGCAAATGATTATCGGGATTTTTTTTCAATGTTGTGAAGACTTAACTGGGCCACACCTTTATTATACTGAAGGATATTGTTATTTTTAGTGTATTTATGTAAATAACTCAATTATGGAATACATGGAGTTACTTCCTTTTGTCGCGGTGGGGCAGTATAGATAATATTCAATTTTGCAATGAAATCTGTAAAATCCCACCATGAAACATGTATTTCTAATTTTAAAAATCGTGCAGACTAAAGCCACAGGTACTGTTTAATCGCTAGGAGCCATAGCTGCAAGTCAAGTCAAATCACTAAAAGGTGTTCTATTAATACCCATATGTACCACGTGTCTTATGATTAAAAACACACTCATTTGGAAGCGTCTTACACTCGAGTTAAACGAATCTTATGAGAATAATTGTTTTCTAGAATTACATGGTCTTTTTCAGTGCGAAGTGCTATTCCTTCGGGGGATTATTTGGATGCCTTTTCCAAAAAGAAATAGAAGTCGTTAAAGACGAAAACTAACCTAAGAACTACCCTTGAGGTGCTCCACTAAGCAGGACGTGAAGATTTTCACATCGATGTGTATAGTTCAGGGTTTTTTCAAATATGGATTTAAACTTGACATTGCATAAGATTCCCATCATCTGAGCGGAATAAATGAATGCATGAAATAACACGATGCTAAAACTGAAATAACAACGTTAAGTCAGTTTCCGATTCAATATCTGTATGGGAATGCGGAATAACAATGTCGTTTTTGTATAAATATATGGAATTCATTGACAGATTTAAAAGTGAAATCTGATAATATTGAGCCTGCTCTTTCATCTATATAGAGATTGTAATCGTCAGTTTTAGTACATATACGGCCGAGTGCACCAATGACGGGTAGCTGAAGAATAGCGCTACCTCGCTAGTAACTGAGGCGTAACCCAAAATGTTGAGAGCGCCAATGCGGGGTAAGCTACTAGGCAAGTAACTGGCGGGTAATTTACGCTAAATGTTATACCTGACCGGACCCAAGAGTAAGTTGGGGCATAACGTTTTATGCCACAAGTCAGTCGATACTAGCAGTAGCGTAAATTTGTTGTGAACATTGGAGGGGATGATTCGCTGATGCTGAAGGACCAATTGCGCTTGCATGCACTAGGGGTGTCTATTTGAAGTGGAATGTGACCCTCATAAGCCGAAAGATTTTTATATTTTTGAAAATCCATTCAAGCAATTTGGTGATTTTTTTAGTCAAAATTTAGATCAACTCCTTTTGCCCATTCAAACACTATCGCACCGACTTTGGGTCATATTTTGACCAAAATGTACTAATTGTCCAAGGATCTTAAATAATGACTAAATAAATAAACTTATTATTGTTTTTATTAATTAATAGCCAAGTTTCAACATTATTGTGAGTAGAAGAACGAAATAAAAAAGCATATCGTGCCGTGCGTGGTCTGGGAATCGAACCGGGGTTCCGCGGTTAACAAGCGAAGAACAAGTTGTCCACGCCACGGAAGTATTTGTGTTAAGAGATGTGTTAAAATTGTATATAATTGTTTCCATCGGGTGCTTGTGTTTGTCATTAAAATTGTGCTTTTTGGTGCAATGTTTGTATGTGCCCCTCGCCCAAAATATGTTTGTAATGTCATGATAGTCCTTATTTTTGAAAAAGCGGTAAACAAACTTCTAATTTTTTGGCCATAAAATGGCATCATTTTTTCCGGATCGCAGGCCGACTCCACGTGATTCTTGATTTACACTCACCTATGACCTAGCGAGTGACGGCACGTTTTTAATATTACGGAGGACCATTCACGCCAGAATTTTACAGTAAACTATAGGTTAACACTTGGCATATGCGCCAATTAATTTGGTAAGGGAACGATGCTGATTAATGTGGATATTTACCTCGCTAGTTGCTATCTGATGTTCCTCGCCAGTTATGCTCGAAGAATTACATCGTTAGTAAGTTATGCTACAGTTAGAGCATAACTACTAGGGAGGTAGCTTACCTCCCTATTAAGTTACCCGTCATTGGTGCACTCGGCCGATAGTATCCAATATCCAATATCTTTATTTTGTCTGAGTCCACACGGTGTCCCGGACACTCAATATGGACGTGTTGGGATACCTTGGACGAGGTGGAACTAGGATATATGTGCTCTAAAACCTTGTCTTAAATAAGCGTTCGGTTTCTTCGATTTGTGACTCAGAGCAATGACCCTTGCATAAGTTTGACACTGGCAAGGAATCAGATACACCGGGCCTACAGTATCCTTCTTTTCAGTTTGGCTTTTATTATTATTATTATTTATTTATTTTTCATCTGCTATGACAAATTAAATATACAGGTAATACATGATTACATGTTGGATATTTTAAAATGACGGTTTTGAACCATTGCATTTATTTCTGTATAAAGTAAATTTCGCAATCAACATGATGTTAGTAAGAGCAGGATCATTACTAACAGGGAATTTGCCGAAGAGAATGTCATTATCGCATAGCCAAACCTTAATTTTACATTCCTCGAGCTTTCTTCAAATGGTATCAGTACTAGAACACATACAGAATGATGTGCGCTAGGGGTTTTAAGTGTTTGAGCATGTTCAACATTTTGAGCGGGTAATAACGTAGTGATGTTTCGCATGCTGGGTGTAGTTAGCTGTTCAGCCATATACGGCGCTTAAGGCCCTGTCACACCATAGCGTTTGGCCTGAACGTGGCCTGAACGTATGCCGACGTATTCAAAAAATAGCTCGAAAATTGTCAGAGTCCGAGAACGTCCAACTTCCCAACGAATTGCGTCAACATCGGTGATGGAATGGACGTATCCATAGCGTATTAAACGCATACATAGCGTTTGACTAACATATTGATAGCGTATCACTAACTTATAACAAACTTATGACAGCGTATTACAGCGTATGCGATCGGCGAGCGTATGACCAACGTATTCGTAGCGTATGTCTGCCGTGCTCGACGTATCCTCAGCGTATCCTCGGCGTACAACGAACACGTGACTTATACCGTTGCAGAAATTGAGTTTCGTACACGGCGGGACAAGTGTTGCCAGTTCAAGTAAACGCAGCCTAGATGATAACTATTAAAATATCTAGAAGGGTAAATCTATATGTCCAACCTATAACTTAAGACGATTAACGTACCTCTAACGTATGTCAGCGTATGTCTAACGTATGTCAGCGTTTGTAAACGTATGTCTAACGTACCACGAACCTATCGGGAACTTATGCAGAACGTAAGTTAAGCACACGTTGAGTACGTCGAGAAATTTTGAACATGCTCAATAATTTTTCGCGGGCTCGACGTGTTCCAAATTTTCACTACGTATCACAGCGTGCTCTTAACGTATACGACGTATCCCAAACCTACCCCTAACTTGTATCAGCGTACACCAACGTACGCCAACGTACGCCAACGTATGTTTCGATATTTCGCATACGTTGTTATACGTTCAGGCGATACGCCATGGTGTGACAGGGCTACCGTACAGCTAGCGCGCATTCGGCGTTTTGGGAACTTATGGAGGGTTTGAGTATCTCATCTTGTTTCTTCTTGGGAGGCATGTTAACTGCTTGATGACATCGGCGGGAATGATGTAATGTGAGATCGGCGCGGTATTTATACGTGCTACAGCGGCATAATAAGCCACGTGTTCGTTGTACGTCGAGGATACGCTGACGATACGTCGAACACGGCAGACATACGCTACGAATACGTTAAGTATACGTTAAGCATACGTTAGTCATACGCTCGCATACGCTGTGATACGCTGTCATAAGTATGTTATAAGTTAGTGATACGCTATCAATACGTTAGTCATACGCTATGTATACGTTCAATACGCTATGGATACGCTATGGATACGTGACAGGGCCTTACACGATCGCCCGGCATAAGGTGAATACGTGAGAATACGTCGAAACTCTTTGGAAATACGTCAGGCATACGTTAGACATACGGCACATATACGTTATCAACTCGTTATCACTACGTTGGCTGTACGTTTCCCCCAGCCTACGTTCATCAACGTATACCAACTTACGAGTAACGTACGAGTAACGTACCACTAACGTATGTCAGTGTATGTCAACGTATATTTAACGTACCACAAACTTACCGGGAACTTATGCAGAGCGTATTAAGCACACGTTAAGTACGTCGAGAAATTTTGAGCATGCTCAATATTTGTTCGTGGTCCAAATTGTCACAGCGTATCACAGCGTGCTCTTAACGTAAACGACGTATCCCCAACGTACCCCTAACTTATATCAGCGTACGCCAACGTACACCAACGTATTTTTCGATATTTCGCATACGTTGGCATACGTTGAGGCGATACGTTATGGAGTGACAGGGCCTTTAAGGACCTGTCACACCATAGCGTATCGCCTGAACGTATGCCGACGTATACACAAAATAGCTCGAAAATTGTCAGAGTTCAAGAACGTCCAACTTTTCCAACGAATTGCAATATTTTGTTTTTTATCAATGCTAGATAGCTATTTTAAGCCGACGTACAACAACGTATACCAACTAACGAGCAACGTACCTCTAACGTATGTCAGCGTATGTCAACGTATGTCTAACGTACCACGAAATTACCCGGAACTTATGCAGAACGTATTAAGCACACGTTGAGTACGCCGAGAAATCTTGAACATGCTCAATCATTTGTCGCGGGCTCGACTTGTTCCAAATGTTCACAGCGTATCACAGCGTCCTCTTTAACGACGTATCCCCAACTTACCCCTAACTTATATCAGCGTACACCAACGTACACGAACGTATTTTCTATATTTTGCATACGTTGGCATACGTTCAGGCGATACGCCATGGTGTGACAGGCCCTTTAAGAAGAAACATACACCTGCACGTTGGGTGTAGGACTCTTCCTAAGCGCCGTATATGGCCGAACAGCAGACGAATACGCAACTTATGGCCCTGTTACACCATGGCGCATGGCCTGAACGTGTCCCGAAGTATACAAAAAATAGCTCGAAAATTGTCAGAGTCCAAGAACGTCGCACTTCCCAACGAATTGCATATGAAAAGTCGACATCGGTGTGGGAATGGACGTATCAATAGCGTATCCAAAGCGTATTGAACGTATACATAGCGTATGACTAACGTAGTGACAGCGTATCATTAACTTATAACAAACTTATCACAGCGTATCACAGCGTATGCGAGTGTATGACCAACGTATGCTAAACGTTTTCGTAGCATATGTCTGCCGTGTTCGGCCTTATCCTCAGCGTATCTATTAAAATATCTAGAAGGATAAATTATTAAAGTGAGGACCAACGTATTTTCGATATTTCGCATATGTTGGCATACGTTCAGGCGATACGCCATGGTGTGACAGGCCCTTTAAGAAGACACATACACCTGCATGTTGGGTGTAGGATTCTTTTTAAGCGCCGTATATGACCGAACAGCAGACGAATACGCAACTAATGGCCCTGTTACACCATGGCGCATGGCCTGAACGTGTCCCGAAGTATACAAAAAATAGCTCGAAAATTGTCAGAGTCTAATAACGTCGCACTTCCCAACGAATTGCATATGAAAAGTCGACATCGGTGTTGGAATGGACGTATCAATAGCGTATCCAAAGCGTATTGAACGTATACATAGCGTATGACTAACGTAGTGACAGCGTATCACTAACTTATAACAAACTTATCACAGCGTATCACACCGTATGCGAGTGTATGACCAACGTATGCTTAACGTATTCGTAGCGTATGTCTGCCGTGTTCGGCCGTATCCTCAGCGTATCCTTGGCGTACAACGAACACGTGACCTATGCCGCTGTAGAAATTGAGTTTCGTACGCGACGGGGCAAACGTTGCCAGTTCAAATAAACGCGGCTCAATGACAACTATTAAAATATCTAGAAGGATAAATTATTAAAGTGAGGACCAACGTATTTTCGATATTTCGCAAACGTTGGCATACGTTCAGGCGATACGCCATGGTGTGACAGGCCAATACACCCATCATGAGAAACGTTATGCAGCGAATGCTCAACGTAAACATAATGTTTTGATCGCTATGTTGACACCCGCTTAAAATTATGAACATGTTCAAACCCTACCCAGCGCACCCTGCGAACCCCTACATCTTATTATAAGGATACTACTATTCACCGCCATATTATGTTTTTATGTTGGTTGAAACGTAACTTAATTTATTGTTCAGGTGAATCAAGGACTGCTGACAATTTAAATTTAATATACATGTAGTTCATTTGTGTCTTACATCTTTGAAAGAATGGGATAGAGATAACGGCACTCTTCATAAAAATATATTCCAAGAAGGTTCTTGACCTGTATGCAGAATGGCTCAAGGTTGTAGAAAGCCTAAAGATGGGTCCAAAGGATTGGTACTACAAATAGGGTGTAAACCTATTTGTTTCTTTTCGAGAACCATACTTACAGATCAACAAGAACCCTTTATATAAATTAATATTCATTTGTGGCGAGTAACAGCACAGCTTACCATACAAGGTTACCAATTTAGCGGTAAATATATCATTTAAATTGTGCATATCAGTTTGGAATCCGTAAATGTTTAATATAATTGTATTGCATGTATGAAATGATAATGGAATGTTATTTAGCAGCCGGATCTACTGCCAATCGCACGCAGTGTTATGAGTATCGTTCAAAATGTCTCCATCGCATTTACCCCTTTGCGTCAGGCGTATATAGTGAAATGTAACAGTATCTCGGGATTCATCTTCAAAACCAAACCAATTAATCGATGACATGAAATAAGCTTTATTCCGTGGTGCGCATCTTTATTCCAATGTGATGTCACGGATATATATTTATATAGAGATTTTTGGCCACGTTTCATGCGTTCGTCTAGCGCAATTGTTGATATTACTCTAAAAGCATATGTCTGTTATAAAAACAAGCACTTTCCATTCATATCTCAATTATCAATCATCGATGATCAATTATATTGAAAACTTACATTTTGACCGTGGTCCTCATGGTCCTACTGAAATACAAATGGTAAAATCTAAATTTCCGAAAAAAAATCCTACAGTAAAGGGTGCATATGCTAAGTAACAAAGGGTGCATATGCTAAGTAACCAAGAAATATAGCGAACATTGAGTAATATCAACTATTGTGCCAAGAACGGACGCGCGTTACATGGCCCTAAACTCTTTGACGGACCATAGTATTGACGTGAAAATCAGCATAATCTTACGCATATCTTGCAGTCAACCCCCTCAGCAGTGTATACCCGTCTGACAATGATTGGTAAATTACAAAATACTCATTTGAATAAACTATTAAAATACAGCTTTTGAAATGTTTCACTTCATTCTTATCAGGGATCATAAAATAGTCTAACAATGCTGGTGCACCAAAGTTGTGTCCATATTTCTAACAAATCGGCCAGTAGTTCTCACGAGGGTAATGCGAGCGAATAGAATGATGTTTAGTAATGCTGAAGAGCTCGGTTCATATAAGTATTACATTCTGTAAAAAAGTACACGGCAAAGGAGGAATTCCAAAATATATCCAGTTCGGATGAAGTTATGATTGACGCTACATTACGTCAATGGTTATTGGTTATTAGTTATTTATAGTACATCTAGTTGTTTATCATGAACCACGATGACGTTTCGTCTCTGTGTGTCTATAAGAAGTCATCAGAATCGTTATCGTAAATTATTTTCGATGATAACGGAAGAAAAGTCACAAAAGATCTGTAGTTCATACTCGCCATGTAGTTCACATCGATTACGTGATCAGCAAAATTGGCCGGAGAGTTCACTGAAGTAGATATGCGTTGCGTTAGAGTGGCAAACGAAACGTGAAAAATGATACCAAACGCAGCCTTACGATATAGAGGGGTCAGTTTTAGTACTGCTCACACCAGACTAATTTCTCCCCCCAAAAAGCATGTTTGGGCAGTTCTCGGATGGACGAGGTTTTTGGCACGGCGAAGTATCAGAGTGTATTGTTCGATAGTGTGACGGGTATGAAACACGGTGTACGGAGAAGATTAACGAGCATCTAGGTAAATGACGTATCTTTTAAACTATTATCAGGTGTAAAGTTTAGACGTTGCAGCAGCAGCCGCGGCTTCCGTCCGAGCATCTGTTACAACAGGGAATACTACGAGCGGCCGCCACGGCGTCTCGAATGAATCTCATCGACATCCCTTTACCGTCAACAGCCTCAACGGGAGCTCCTTGCTTCTGAACTTTGGTATCATTATCAATATCACTATATTGTGCGAAATAATCAGCATCATCAATATGCAAAGGAGCAGGGGGATTAGCGGGATAGTTGTCATATCCCTGGTTTGTCACAGCTTTCGCCGCGGCGTGTTGCGGAACAACCATCACGACCACCAACACCAATAGAAGACACAAAGAGGAGGCCATTTATTTGATTAAGATTTGGCTTTCTGTGAAGATACAGTTGCTGATTGTTCCCTCTTTAATACCTTCTCCTGAAGTATATGTGTGAGACGCCAATACTGTATGCAACGTGCTATCGTGCCGCCTTTTTATACCTTTCTAAAGTAATCTGAGTGCTAGCCAACTTCCCCAAACCGAATCCAAGTACCACATGAACAATTGCCAATCCGGGCTGAGTTCCGCTGAAATCATTCAAGAGTGGAAGGGATTCTCCCTTTCTTTTAATAAAGAGGAACCATTTCCTTTTGTTGATCACGTACATCGCGACACATCACGTACGCTTTTATCATCATGAAAATCAATATTATTGAATTTGTTCTTTTGTAATTAATTTCATTAATATTTAAGATCTTGAAAATCAGACTGAAGACACATCATATTGGGTAAGGAATGGTAATGTAAATTAAACAGATGCGTGTGCGGTAAACTTGTAAACAAATTATATCGTTTGATAACCTAAACTTAAAACTTTTCTTTTGTTCCCATCTATCTTCCTATCAGTTGATGGTTGTTAAAACAATGGATTATTTACTTTAATTCAATTTGAAAGGTATAAAACATTCGTCACACTTGAGTGATTTCATGTTGTTTCTGTTTCGCTAAATTTAATGATGGGGCCAGTTTTGCCATTGATAAAACGTAGCTGAAACGCGCATATTTGTGAAGCTCCAATCTATATACTAATTTTCGGTCCCTCGCCTGATTAGATAGTTCAATATTAATTTTGCACTCGCGTCCCTCTTCAACTGAAAAAGCGTGGTAATTGCGCCTCTAATACACGAGCTAATTAGATAGTTCAATACCCGTTTTTTCCCGTTTTCAGACATGCGCAGAAAGGATCACATGTGAAAATCCAAAATGTTGAATTTATTTTACTCGGGTAGCTACTGTTCGGACACAAATTGTGGTTTTCGGAGTGAGTGATGACATATGTTCTTCACCCTAAATATTTTCTTCAGGGATATAGCTACATTTCTGTATATGCGGCTGTTTGTTATTCTTAAAGATCGCATAGTAACAAGCATTTATACGTCCGACAAATAAAAATATTTCACGACATTTTCTAAATGTTAACAAAAACTCTTACACAGATCTTAAAGTGACACTTTCACATTAGTAACATAGATGAATGCGACGTTTGCTAACGATAAAGAAACTGGCAGTACCATGTCAACCGTTTCTATGTTGTGCTGCGCGACCGCGTTTAACAGTGGCGCACGCGGTTCGGCGCACACGTAATGACGCAGACAAAAATGTACGCGTTTGTGGCGCAAACCGTGCACATTGTAACGGAGCGGAGTGAAAGCAGGCAGTCCGTACACTCTTAGAAAAAGGATGCTTCAGGCTTCAGGGGTTCTTGGCTGTCCCGTATGGAACCCTTTATATCACCTTAAAAGGTTCCAAAAATAACCATTTTAAGGTTCAAAATGGGCAAAATATGGGCAAACATTGGTCTTTCGAACCTCTAAAGGTTCTCTACAGAACCTTTACCTTTTGGGGCCTTTAAAATCAAAGAACCTTTAAACCATTATACGGGACAGTCAGGAACCCCTCTGAAGCACCCTTTTTCTAATAGTGTACCCTAAAGCCACCTCCTCCTCTCCGCACTTCCCTTACTTGATAATCTGGATATAAGGGCACGGGGCATCTTGATAAACGGAACGTGTGGTACATTATCATGATTATTATAGAGTGTCTGGATTATTCAGGGCATCCGTGGTATCTGGATTACGGGGTTCACTATAAAACGAGTCTCAAATTACCTGGATATACTATGCGCAGGTAGGCCACCTGTGATAACTGGATTTTAAGGGTGTACACTCAGGTAGTATCTCGGGAGGCTTTATAGAACACAGCAAACATTATAAAGGGACTACATATACTATACGTTAAGGCCCCACATGCCTATTGGAGGAATAATGTATTTAATGTAAATAGGCCAAACAAAACCCGGATGGCACACATTGTGCTCAAGTACAAGCGTGGAATGGTACAAGTGATCTTGATGATAGACTCCGCCAACCATAACACTAAACGACCGACTACAAAACTATAACGCTCAGAACGTAGGCCTACTGAATTACCTGGATACAGTATGGGCAGTGGCGACACTTGCACCAGCACCATATGTTAAAAGCATATTATGTGATCTTTTCCAGAGAGCGCCCTCTATTCGTGATTTTTTTAGAAAGTAGATTTTCTTGCAGATAAGTTACATTTCTGATCATAAATCGTACATATATTCCAAGTTACAGAGCGATACGATTCCTAATTACCTCAAAATCATGATTTTAGAGTGAATTTAGACTAGAATAAAATAAGTTGTCGGATATCCGACAGTTTATTTTCACTCTAAAACCATGATTTTGAAGTAATTAAGAATCGTATCGCCCTGTAACTTGGAATGTATGTACGATTTATGATCAGAAATGTAAATCTGCAAGAAAATCTGCTTTCAATTTGTTTTCGATGTTGAGGGCGTTCCATGGAAAGATCACATAATATACCTTTAAAGGAGGAAAACGGGGTGGCAGGGCAATAAAAGAATCGGGGGGGGGGGGGGGACATTTAAAAGCTAATTTTAAGTAACTTTCAATTTTGACATTATAGAGATAGAGGTAGAGACATGCGCTGACAGGAGTTGGGGTATTAAGAACACGTTGATGGAGTAGGCCTACTCGGATTAAGATCTTGGGTATCTGTGTTATTTAAGAGCACATTGGGCCTAGGCTCATGGTGTATTAAGGGCACCATGTTACTTACATTATATCAAGGGCACCTTAGTACCTGAATTATTTAAGGACATACTCTTGATTGATATTTATATAAACATTTACTAACGCTTTGATATTACTGACCTCTGCCTATTGTGATATGACTTTTACTGTCCGCTATCTTCGGCACCCGCGTTTAATTTACTTGACTATGATAAAGTAAGGGCACCTGGGTATCTCGAGATAACGGCACACTGCAGTGGGCCTACCTTGATTATGTGATATCCAGTGCATTATTAAGGGCACCTGGGGTAACTGGATTAGGGGGTAGGGCTTAGGCCTATGGGGTCCCTGGATATAATGGGACAACGGGTACCTGCATTTCAGGTCTCATGGGAGGCCTACATAGGTATCTGGAAACACAAACGTAGGCCTACCTAGATTAAGGCAATGTATATGTATAACCTGGATTATCAAAAGCACCTGCGATATTCGGATTATTTAGGGCCCCGTCTGGATTATGTATACATGTATAGGACATGTTCTTGATATTATTGTATCAAATTTTCTTACGCTTTGTTTACTTATTCCCCGTGAAATCTTCAGGCGGGTCCAGCGCGAAGCGCTGGTGCCCGCTAGTATGAATAATGTGTTGACACTATCAGTATCAACATTGATGACCACTCTTACCAGAATGCGCGTTCATTGGTGCCAATTGGTGCAATCGAAGTTATTAAAAAGTATAATGGATTATCTCCAATCGTAAAAATAATTACCAACTTGATCATCCAATAGAGACCTTCCGTGTTCGGGATTAGCGGCGGTCTTGTTTGAGGTAAAACACTAAACTCTATTTAAGTAAACTCTTGGCTAGAATGCATATTATTGTTGTTAGTAATAAATATCACTTCAAGTAAAGGTTATACTTATTTTGAGGTCATTCACCAGGTTGTATTGAACGGGGAGGGTTGTGGATCCGAACCATGTTACAAACACTTTTGTGTTGGCAGCTAATCCAAAACACGGTAATCTCTATAGACCTATAAGTCCATGATCTGAAAATGAAATATAAGCCACTGCTAAGTCACCGAAATACCACTTCATTAGCTATTCAAAAGTGCCTAAACACTTGTTAAATAGAATAATAATAATAATAATAATAATAATAATAATAATAATAATAATAATGAGAAATTTGTATAGCGCCGAATACAAAAAGCCTCTGAGTGTTTGACATAAAATGAATATATAATGAAGGTATAAAAATAAGGGAATAAATAGTTATAGTTCGTAGCTGTTTTGCTATACCTTGGTCTCATAATGTATAGGCTGTACCATAGCCATACACGACAACACAATAGTATGGTACAGCCTATACATTATGAGACGTAATAGCAACGAACTAATTTTTTTAATTCTCATTCTTATCTAGTTTATTGGTTATTTTAATCTTTTATCACAAAATAACGCTTTTTGTTAGATTTATTTTAATCAAACAACAATAAATTTCCCCCTTTACATAATCGGCAAATCCAGTGGGTTGTTTACCAACTTGCCTGCTTCGAATAATCGCGTTTTCTAGCGCAAGCACACACGGCAACTCTGCGTTAACGCATGTACGCATACGCCGGCAACTTTGTGTAGGGCGCGTTCCAACATCGATGACCATACGCACTGAACGGTATGAAAAGCCCCGCCCTCCAAACTTTTTATTACTGGTATCATAACGTTTAGTGCGTATCGACCTAAAAGCAGTCGAAAACCAATCAAATTGCATGTTGACATCAAAAACCACCCTCACTATATAAGAATTGTCAACAGTGTACATAGCGAATTAATTAGCGATATAAAATACAGCCAATAAGAAACGACCAGCGCAAAAATAAGGATAATAGTTCTAAAACGTGGCAAGTAAGAATGGGGATATTTAAAAGATAGTCGTAGTATTGTTAAAATGAAAATGTTTTTAGCGAAGAGTCAACTTCTGAAACAAAGGAAGAAATCACTCAAGTATGACAAAGATTTTACCTTTAAAATGAATTCAAATAAAGAATCCTTAATGATTTGACAATTATGAACTGGCAGTTAAAACAGGTTATATTAGCAGACAAGAGAATATTGTTGTTTATTTCAAATAAGTTAAACACGGATTTGTTTCCCACTTTGCCAAAAGGGTGTAATCCCCATCCCTTTGTATCGTTAGTTTTTGTAACTCTGATTTTCATGATCTAAAACTCTAATGTTATGTTTATGCATTTCTTCATAAAAATAGCACAAATTTGACTTTTAGTGATCAACTTACACATGCATATTGTTTAATAGGATAAAGCAAATGACACAAAAAACGGCATTCGAAAGGTAAGTTCATATCAACATCAATTAGTAATACTGATTATGACCAAAATTACTTTTTCCAAAAGCACATTTCCCCCCTAAAAATGGGCACAACCCGTTTTTAAATACCCGTGGTTGATCAAGCATATCATTGGATTGGTGAATATAAATTATCTTTCAGATTATATAGAGGCTACAGCCAAATAATAAATACGGGCAATGACGTGGAACACGTGCACGGTGCACCCTTTTTGGGGATATCCTGTACAGTATATCACTATAATAGACCATGGCCAATCCGGGCTGAGTTCCGTTGAAGTCATGCAAGAGTGGAAGGGATTCTCCCTTTCTTTTATAAAGAGGAACCATTTCCTTTTATTGATCACGTAGACCTATATCACTTCATCAGCTGACCAGCTTTATGGGATGGTTGTTTATTTCCGTCGGAGAAAGTGATTTAATAGTATCCACCATTGGTTCACTATATGCTGGTATAGTGCTTTAATTGTACAGTCATCCAAAAAGTAACTTACCAGGAAATTAATGAACGCTGTCTACTGGTAATTTCTTCGTAGCTTTTACTCAGACCTATTTCTGGTCCGAAATGAAGGATTTTGTAATTGTATGGGCATACTGCTTTCTTTTGAACAGTACGACTTATGTTGAAACTTGACATATTATATCCTTACGTTCTACATTCCAAAACATTGGCAACTTTAGGGTATTTACACATGTGATATTCTCCTGATCTTTGAAGCCTTGTCCTTCACAGATAGTATGAGCGATTTATGAAAATGGGTTTAGATCATGTTTAATGTACTTTATAATGATTGATAGATATGCAACAGTAAATATACATGCAATACAGTTATCTTAAGATGCTAGGTGCATATTGCATTTGATGGGTGCTATATATATCGTAGTGTGCTCGGGGACTTTTCAAAATATGATAAAAACCATAATAGATTGTGGTTGTAACTACCGTAAAATGGCGCATGTTGCTAACTTGGGACATTGGTAGTTTGGATTTGCGATCAAAATTATCATTTAAAGAGTGCTTCAACTTAAATCATTATCACGGGTATTCATTTGGTAGAGTTATAAGTTTATGAATTTGCAAATAACAAACTATACCATTTCTTATTTTGTTTCAAGACACTCGTCTACTTGTAGGACCCGAACGCCGTTATAATTGGGATTTCAAAGATACTCGCTGGCTACAGAAAACTGCGTAATTGCTAAAAACAAAAATGCAGTTTTTTCTGAAATGTTTTGGAGTTATTGATAATTATGACAAATGGTGGTATGTTTTAAAACATTTTGGCGTACAATTTATTACGTCACAGGGCGTGCTTGAATAATGTTTCATCTCGACAAAGTGCTGAGTCATTTGTTGGGGTAAGTGGTCCGAAGGGGGTATAGGGCAACTGGTCCACCTGCAAAAACTTAATCAAAATTGTAAAATTCATTTTGAAAATTAGTTGTTAGTGTCAATATAACATGACTCGGTATTGAAATGTGAATAGAAAAGGAATATTTCACATTCTTTCTAGTTCTTAGACATTTTGGGGCATTTTGGGTCTAATACCACTATTTCTGCTATTGAAGGATTACAATTATGACACGAAATTGCTTTAGAATGGTTTAAAACCTCGGCATTATAAATTACATCTGCATTATGTTTTAAATGGTGTGTCTGTAAAGATATTTGCAATAACGAAATATCATGATTTATGTATTTTATTCACTGCTTTTTGTGTATATTAACCGTTGGGTAAACATTGTCATATTGACTAACTTCCCCTGTAACATCAAACGCTGGCTAAATATCAAGATGGTTTATTATAAGTACTAAATGATGATTATAATTATGAAGTAAATCAAATCATTAAAGAAAGGGGTATATCTAGACAGATGTATGGGGATTCTGAATATCACAACCATGTAACCATTTAACTACGTTCATACCGTTTTGTCTAATAAATGTGCAGTCGAAAATTTCGCTTGCTTTGTACATCAATTAGTAGTACTGCTATTAAAACTGTTAAAAACATGGGTTTCATGAGACATGTATCCTTTTTAAACTTTAAATTATATGGAAATGTGTTTGTAAAAAAAATACTGCCTAGTTTCCGTGTTGTCATTCACTGATATCTGTGTATTCTAACCGTTGGAACATATAGAACCAGTTGCCCCAATGATGGGGTAACTGGTCCGTGCCAAGTAAATTTTTCAGTTAGTGGTAATTGGCCTTTTGTTTGGATATTTTTTAACATTGATTATATGTTATATGTAAACAGTTACATAGGTGATATTTTCATAGCAATTCCATAAATATTTACACGAGCTTTTATCTTTTATATCATGAAATATGCTTAACCAGATCAGTTGCCCCATTCTCCCCTAATATGTATTAACACTTTCCAAGCGGCAGTCGTCTGCAGACGACAGTTCCAAAATTTCATAAATGTTTGAAAGATGTAAACAATATTGACTTTCATCACTTTATTTGGAGGCACCATGAGAAATGCATTAAAATAAGTACAAACATGCCTAGAATTGGTTCAGTAATCCTTGAGATAGTCTTTAGAGTTGAGAATGGTTTCTGAAAAATCTTTTTTTTGCATGGTAAAACTAATAGCCGCGTATGGTTGTTGCCAACAGATGTATACGAGATCACTAGATAACCTTGCTGATGATTGGAAGAAGGGATTCTCCCATTTGTTATAAAGAGGAAACACTTATTGGTTTATTGGTTTGATCACGTAGTAGTATCTGCCAGTGCCAAGTAATGATCAAGGGCGTCCCCAGACCCTTTTCATTGGGGGGGGGGGGGGGGGGGGGGGGGGGGGGGGGGGGGTGTAAAGGTCATCAATTGCCGACAAAGCCATTTGTGCCGACACTAAAAAATGTTGGCTCGCTTCGCTCGCCGGAATTCATACACGCATAGTTTAGTATGGACTGTATGGTCAGGGGCGTCAATCCGTTTTCAGACATGGGAGGGGGACACAAATTTGATAATGATAATTGAAATGTTAAAATAAAGCAGCGCAGAGCCAAGGGCGTATCCAGGACTGTTTTGATGGGGGGGGGGGGGGGGGGGGGGCACAAATCCTCAAGCTATCTTGTTAATCTTATATATTAAAACGTTGAAACGAATACAAAGCGCGCAAAAATTGTAATTTTAAAGGTACAGTATATCGCCTTTAAATGTCCTTCACATAATATTTAGAACATTTGTTGTGGTTTGAGGGCCATTATAATGTTTAAACCTGCAGAAAATATGCGCACTGAGCCCGCAATTTTTTTCAGTTTTTGAACTAAAATGGTAATGGACAACTGTCCTGAAGCTTTCTTGTTAAGGCTAAATAATGAAACATTGAAACTACTACGCGCGAAGCGCGAAAAAATTGGCATTTCTTACACTTAAATGGTCATGTATGACGTTTTTGACGGTTTGATATTGCATAGTTACATACATATCAAGTCCATATCCAAATCGTATGGTTATATCCAAATCATATGCGCGCAGAGCGCGCACATTTTTTTTCAGTTTTTGAACAAAAATGGTCATTGAAAACTGGTTGAAGCATTCTGATACTATAAATTAAGCTTAAATAACGAAACATTGAAACTAAATACGCGTGAAGCGCGCAAAATGTTGCATTTCTAACACTTAAAGGGTCCAGTATAACGTTTTTAACGTCCCCCATATAATATTTGGTTTGGTTCGAGACCATTATAATGTTAATACCTGCAGAAAATATGCGCGCTGAGCGCGCAAATGTTTTCAGTTTTTGAACGGTAATGGTAAAATGGATAACTGTCCTGAAGCTTTCTTGTTAAGGTTAAATAATGAAACATTGAAACTACTACGCGCGAAGCGCGAAAAAATTGGCATTTCTTACACTTAAATGGTCAAGTATGACGTTTTTGACGGTTTGATATTGCATAGTTACATACATATCAAGTCCATATCCAAATCGTATGGTTATATCCAAATCATATGCGCGCAGAGCGCGCACATTTTTTTCAGTTTTTGAACAAAAATGGTCATTGAAAACTGGTTGAAGCATTCTGATACTATAAATTAAGCTTAAATAACGAAACATTGAAACTAAATACGCGTGAAGCGCGCAAAATGTTGCATTTCTAACACTTAAAGGGTCCAGTATAACGTTTTTAACGTCCCCCATATAATATTTGGTTTGGTTCGAGACCATTATAATGTTGATACCTGTAGAAAGAATGCGCACAAAGCGCAAAAAGATTTTTCCATTTTTAAGCTAAAATGGTCATGGAAAACTTTCCTGAAGCCATCTTGTTCAGCTTGACTAGTGAAACATTGAAACTAATACGCGCGAAGGGCGCAACATTTGGCATTTCTAACATTTAAGGGTCCAGTATGACGTTTTAACGTCCCCGGCCCCATATAATATTTGGTTTGGTTCGAGATCCATTATATTGTTGAAACCTGTAGAAAGAATGCGCGCGAAGCGCACAAAAAAAAATCAGTTTTTAAACTAAAATGGTCATGTTTAACTTGTTTAGTTGAATATTATGCTAACAAAACATGGTCAAATGTTTAATATAGGCATGATAGGCCTACAGTCTGTATGTCCGACATCGACATAATAGACCTATACCATTACGTGAGATATCGATTGTGCCCCTGGTGTACACACAAATTCTGGTCTCAAGCAAATAACGACAGTTGTGCTTATTGTCTTAATTTGCATTGTTCAAGTCGAAGTTAGGACAGAGTCTACTAATATAAGCTCTTACATTGCATTGACACCTAAACGTTGAATTTGGACTTACTTTTGCGACAGACTGATAGTGGGCTTGCAGAGTCTACAATTAGTACAATGAGTGCAATTGGCCTACATCAACTTACATAATTATAGGCAAATTATTTAATATCTTGTAACCTATGTGCCAACATGATTGGCCATTGGCGACATTGACTTGGGTTTGCATTGACAACGGCAATGATAGGCCTAGTTAGTATAATTAAAGAGCAATACAGGTCCCACATATTGCCCATTAGGCCTAGTCTATTGTAGGCCTATACTCTGCCGATACAATGTTTTGCTAGGTGTATTGACAATAAGCAAAACAAAGACTTGGGCCTATAGGCTGTTCACGTGCGCCGACACAAAATCTCATAAAAATGGACTCGTTCACAGTGCCTACAAATTCATACCTCCATTGCCTTTGTTCAATTTTGATTTATGTTAACATAGCATATGCCGACACAACATTATCATTTGCGCATACGATGTTATAGGGCTTTCTTTCGTTCTTCCCTTCTCCTTTCTTTCTTTCCTCTTTCTTTCCTTTCTCTTTCTTTCTTTCTTCTTTCTTTCTTTCTTCTTTCTTTCTTTCTTTCCTCTTTCCTTTTCCTTTCTTTTTTCTTTCTTTCTCCCCTTCTTTCCCTTTTCCTTTCTCTTTCCTTTCTTTTCTTTCTCCCTTTTCTTCCTCCTTCCTTTGATTTGCCCACAGCACCATGATTTTGCCGACAGATTTGATGAATGGGGGGGGGGGGGTGTCACACCCCCCCACACCCCCCCCTCTGGGGACGCCCTTGGTAATGATCCAGTATCTGTTCCACACAATTTAACTTTCATTAACATTAACGTTCTGAGTGCTCAGATCCATTTCAAAAATAAAGTTTTCATTTTACTAGAATTGAAAATATTAAAAGAATTAGAGTTTTCAGTTTTCTACTCAATTTCGTTTTTAGAGTTTTATTTCAAAATTAGATACTTTTCGCTTGATACGAGTATATCCACACTTGTCTACATATATTCTGGTTTTAAAAAATACAATTGTAAAATGTTAAACTCTGTCACACGCGGGCTCCTGTCAAATGAAAATCAGGTTTCAGTTTTCAACTAAATTACGTTTTTATTTCCAAAATAATTAAATAATAAGCACATTTAAATTTAATTTGTTTCAACTAAATGCTGTTTGAATGATTTTATCTTCACACGATGCCCCCTGGTTTATTCTGCCATCATCATGTAACCAATACAATTTGAGTGCGTCAATCCCCACCCCTCGAGCAACAACAACAACCAATATAACAAGAAGAGTCTTAAAAAATACAAAACTCGCTTAGAGGGGGTTAAGTTCAAATGCAAGCAGAAATAAAGGAAGCGTATCATGAAGAGAATTGCGTCATGCCAAAACGGGCACTCTCTTTCTTAAAATTAAGTGTTCAAGATGTGTTTTTATAATATATAATAGAGTCATAGTTATATTGTACACGGTTGTTTACATACACAAACGCCACTGAACGTGGGGTGAGTTAAAGGTCCCAAATTGGAATATTGTGTATATAATTATGAATAGACTTATCACATCAAAGTCAACCAGAGGCAAAAACAACTAATTAATTCATGGATAATTAATAATTAATTAATGATTCATAAATAATCAATTAAGAGTAATTAATGATTGATTAATGATCAATAATAAAAGATCGATTATTAATTAATTAATAAATAATTAACAATTAATTTAATTAATAAGTGTTAAAGTGTTGGTAATTTATTGTGATCTTATATCTTTCGGAATTCGGGGCCCAACAAATCTGGGGCCCTGGGCCCGGGTCCATCTGGCCCAATGGTAAGTCCGGTCCTGAGCACAAACAACAAACAACAAGCTCTGTAAATGTAAACAAAATATATGAACGAATACTTAATAATTATTTGATACAATAAACATTGAAACATAATATAAGCATTAAAAGTATTATCGTTGTCTTTAAATCAGATCCACCAATTGATGACAATTTAACATAAGCATTGACAACGTATCTCGTCGGCTATAATCATTCTTAATTAATTTCTTCAATTATGAAAAATACATTATGAAGACATGTTTACTAATTTGCTTCTTGACTGCATTTATAGTGCTTGGATGTTTACATAAACAAACGCCCCTAAAGATGATGCGAGTAAGGTCTAGTTAAGAATAGATTTATCACATCAAAGTCAGCCAGGGCAAAAACAAGTAATTAATGATAAGCCCTGTAAACGTAAACAGAAGATACAAAAGAATACTTGAAGGTATTATTATGTGATCTTATCCAGGGAAGGCCCTCAACCCTCGGAAAAAAATGAAAGCAGATTTTCTTTCAGATTTACATTTCTAATCATAAATCGTACATCCATTCCAAGTACCAGGGCGATACGATTCTTAATTACTTCAAGATCATGGTTTTAGAGTGAAAATAAACTAAGTCTGCGCCGACCAGTTATTTTTACTCTAAATTCACTCTAAAACTATGATTTTGAGGTAATTAGGAATCGTATCGCTCTGTAACTTGAAATGTATTCATGATTTATGATCTGAAATGTAAATCATAACATAGAGTCATAGTTATATTGTACATGATTGTTTACATAAACAAACTATACCCTGAACTTTAGAGTCATAGTTATATTGTACATGATTGTTTACATAAACAAACTCCCTGAACATTTGAGTTAAAATTAAAATGAGTCTTTACTCTACTTAAGGAGTCAGATGACTCCTTTTTGGCTGTCAGTGTACATAAAGACAAGAAGCTTCTGCTTACAGTTCCCAATGTTCAGAGGATTCCGTCAACATGATACATGCAGGATATTCATAAGAAAATGATTATGGAAGTGTTTGGGTCTATCTATCAAATGTTTTATTTATACCAACTCAGTGTGAAATCCACCAACTTGGAACACTTTGAATTTCGCGCTCTTTTTTCTGGTATTATGTTGTAGTTCTGGCATGGAATATGGTATTGTCTTGAAAACATCACCAAGTATGAAGAAGTATGCCTACTTTTATAAACAATGATGAAATTTAATAAGAAGTATGTTTCCTTTTTTTTAAATGGGACCTGAGTATTTTGACTCCCCCTGTATACTCTAAACTTATAATAGTAACACCAACAGTCCTTGAAGAGGATTCCAATCTTTCCGTACAGGCTTAAGCATGGCGACAAATAATTAGACATAAAGTGCACCAGTTTCTTCTAAAACAATCAACCTTTTATAGACTTATATTTACTAGAGAAAGTGTAGTAGTGGAAATGGTTGAACTGCAGTATCCATTTAACATGTTTAATATATAGCTCAATGGGTCAAATCAGCAGTTGAGGTCTGTTTGTCAACAGGACCAAATTACCAATTGGTTTAGCGACAGTAATAGTAATATGATATACAGCCCACCGAGAATTAGGACTAGGAGGATATTTAGAGGCATAGAGTAACAAAGGCTTATCTGCAATAAGTGCCACTTGTGAGATTGTGTTTTCACAAGGGCACAACTTAAAGTACCTCTAATATATAACATTTGGCAGCTATTATAGATATTGCCAATTCACATAACTGAGATGTAAGTGCAATGCAAAATGTTGTATCTGCTATTGCTGACATGTGTTACTTTTTGTTTGTATCAAGGGGTATGCTATTATTGACTGCCACACATGATAACATCTGGCAGCTGTTGCAGATGGACCCTTGTTGCACTAAACCCCTTAAATGTACCAATACCAGTTATGTAAACTGCTGTGATTGGCTGACAGAGTGTATTACGTTACTAAGGATGGTGGCATCGGGGAACCAACAGAAACAAAGCTTACTCAAAATTTGGCTGGCTTGATCTCACACTATTCTTTTTACAAAGTTCCAAATGCAGGCACTGATCCATTATGTGACCTTGTTAAGCTGATCTCTGAAACGAGCGTAATGAACATGTACCACTACAGGCTTGTTAAGTGATAACAATCTCACTTCGCGAGAAAAATACAAGTGATATTCGCGTGTTGTAAAACCCAGACTATAAAACCATGAATTCAAACCCAGACAATAAACTAGGGAACTCCGAACTAAATGGTAGCGCCCAAACCAAAAATTGTAGGTCAAATCTGGTTTGGCTACAGCTTCTTGTTGGTGATGTGTACGCGCTAAAGAAACGGACCATTTTTTTGTATTGTGAAATACTGTGAGACATAAACAGTAGTTATGCTGACTAGTTTTATAAAGGTCAAAACTCAAAATAATAGAGGCTCACGAGCCGGGGGGGGGGGGGGGGGGGGGGGGAGGCACTGCACATACCAAGCAGATACGCTTCCGCGTCCAAAAAAACGTCGTAAAGGGTTCACATTTCATCACACGACGTCATCGACGTCTTTCTGAAATTTTTAGGGGGATTCGCACTTTAGGGTATCCATTACAGCATCGAGGTATCGACTTTAGCGGTATTAGTTGTTGTATGTGTCTTTTCAATAAATATGCAAAAAGTTTATTCTTGCCAATTTTATGCATTGTCACAAGTGTGGAAATTGTTTTGCATGCATTCTACATCATGCATATCACATGCATATCTGTATAAATGTCACATTACTTTGCATTACTATATAATGCCATTTTGGGATGCATTATCAAGTGTTGGTAACGCCGTTTAGGGTAGGGTTTGTATGTGTTACGCCATTTTGAGGGTATCAAAATAGTGTTCTGGTTTACGCCATTTAGGGTCCATTTTAGAAGTGCTTGGACGCGCATGTGTGTACCCGCTTGGTATGTTCACTGACCCCCCGGGCTCATGAGTCCACTTCGTTCTCCCCAACAGCACGGAATTCAAATGCATATATGTAGACTTAAAAATTCAGTCTCAATAAATATCGAGAAAAACATTTCATAACGCAAGTTCTCAAATTATCCATGCGTAACAGGTAATTTTTATAATTCAAAACCATACCAAATTTAACCGATGATGACACAGGAAACCGGTGAATGTAATCATAATATGGGAAGTTCTCGTATTGTGGCTTTGAAATGATTTGCCAAAAATCGCGATTGTTTTTGACTGTGTTCATCAATTATTGGGGACTGTAACTACCCATGAGACAGACATCAAACTAAAGTGAAATGGTGTTATCAAAGATTAGTAATTTACATTACCATTGGTATAAAAGAATAACCAAAAATGAATGATAGACAATTAATATTTTACTGTTAGCACGTCTTATTTCCGGATATCCACCTGTGCAGGGGCGGACTGGGACCTGAAAGCGGCCGTGGCAAAATTATTAAAGCGGCCCTTTTTGACCATGTCGGGCATAAGTATGTCGTCCCGGTAGTAAATTTTCGTAAAAGGTTGCCTCAATTTTTTTCCCAGTCAGTCACCTCGTGAATTTCACGTAAGTGGGGGGGTGGGGGGGGGGGGGGGGGGGGGGGGGGGGGGGGGGGGGGGGGGGGGGTAGGGTCAAAAAAATTCGCACGGCCACAAAATTTGAGTAATCGGCCCTGAGAGGCCCAAAACCAAGCGGCCCATGTGGCAATCGCCACAACGCCACAGTGGCCAGTCCGCCCCTGCACCTGTGCATAATTCAAATAAACGGACACGCAGCTTCTTTTATGGAACTGCTAGATATAGGCCTACAGCTTAAACATACGAAATTGATTGAACAATATATGAGAGATATTCACCAAAATGGCGCAGTTAACGCGGTGAATATTTCATATATGATACGAATTTAGAGAAGAGCACATCGGGAAGTAGTAGAATATATGTCTTGAATGAAAAAAATAATTGTTATTAGGGCCCGACTGACCCGTTTATTTCAAAATTTCCCTAACAAAATTGTTTTATATGCACATACACACAAAAAAAAGTTTTAATTTTTTTGTAAAAATGTGAAGAAAAAAATGTGAAAAATATATTAACAAAAAAAAATGAAAAAAAAGATTAAAAAAAAAGATTTAAAAACAAAAATAAAAACACATTTATATCTCAACCGAAAAATGTTTTATACGCTCATACATTATACACCATACACAAACAAATTTAAATTTAAATTTTTAAAAAAATATTAAAACAAAATGTGAAAAATATATTAACCAAAAAATATGAAAAAAAATGCAAACAAAAAAATGCAAACAAAATTTAAAAAAACTTTCCCATCAAAAAATGTTTATAAACACACCCCAACACACACACAAAAAAATGAAAAATAAATATGAAAAATATAACCAAAGTATATGAAAAACTAGTATGAAAAAAAGAAATTAAAAAAAATTTAAAAAAACAATTATATTTTCTAAAACACTTTTTTCTCTTTTTTTTCTTCCACATTTTGTTGTTCATCAGATTTTTTTGGGACAGAATTTAAAAAAAATAATAAAAAAATGAGTCTGTCAGGCCCGCACAACAGGATGTTTTTTCGGTGTCTACAAAATGTCTAGACGGTGAACTAACCAATAGCTCCTCAGAATGAAAGAAAAAGTATAGCCTTGTTACACAAAAGCTGGCTATATTCATACCACATAGTATCATATATCGAAATATTTATAACGCATAATATAGGTCAGGGATTCTATTAATTTTGGGATAGGAAAGTCCTATACTGCGCATACGTTAATAACAGGTCGCGTTTTCATAATTACATAATGTACTCAGCCTGGCTCACCATCTTCATTTGATGTGTCACTTTATAATCACGAGAACATAGGTAATAAATAATTGATTGGAAATTTCCCAAACAATTCCGGATCAAACTTTAAAAAAGAATGGAATTCCAGATCAAACTTTAAAAAAAAATGGAATTCCAGATCAAACTTCGAAAAAAGTATGGAATTCCAGGTCAAAAGTTTGGAATTGGTGGGAAAAGTCTGGCATTACGAAGTCCTCTATAGAGGGGGGGGGGGGGGGGGGGGGGGGGGGGGGGGGGGGGGGGGGGGGGGGGTGGGGGGGGTCTACATTGGGGAAAAGTCTGGAATTCCAAGAACATGTGCCAAAAGGTATGGAATTCCATTGAAAAATGTGTGGGGAAAAAAGTCTGGAATTCAGATGTCCTCTATAGGGGGAGGTTCGTTATTATCTGGAATAGCCCATTAGGAAAGGAATGAATGGGTTTCCAACGAGGATGAAAACACTACCAGGTTATTCAATGGCACGGGTTAAGTGAACTTTTAAAGATTTTAAATGTTGAAATTATGAATGGATTAATAAATAATAGCATGGGTCGATAAGAACTGTATTGTGTTGTTGTTTTTTGGTTCTGAGCTTAACAGTATCATTTCTAAATTAAAACATGTTAGCCGATGTGAAGACACTCACGTATTGATCACATTTCATTATATTGATACTATCTCTGCTCAGTATTGATGCTATGACTATAAGGGTAACATGAAGATCCGGTTCATGAATATTTCTACGTTCATCTCTGCAAAAGAAATAGGTCGGTCATGTTTTGATTAAACATTCTTTCACATCAAATCATACCAGAGATGTTTTTAAACGGCGTTCAGTTTAGAATAAGAATGCGACACTCAAATGTATTAGAAAAGCACATGAGTGCCGTAGGCGCGCCCTGGATAACACCATTTTGTGATAGCTTTCACAGAAATACTGGGAACTAGCACACTTCTCATGAGGAATGATACCTGTACGGTTCTACGGCTGATTCATTTCAAGAGTGAGGCTTTCTCTATGTCTTATACCACATTTATGGGTGGAAGGTATGAATAATGAGAGTCGCGAGATTACAATATGAACGCCGATAAAGCGCTTCAAGGAGGAAAAGTACTCAAATAGAAATGAGAGGGGTTTGCGGAACATTACCGTAAGTCAAGTTTACATAAGATGTGTAGAAACCAATCATAACTATCGAATTGTTTGTAAATTTACGATGAATTCTTTCTCTAATACGTTGGTTTTAAGCGTAACGTTTGGTATTGTATGATCTGTTAGACGATTTGTATGTAATTAAACGTGGGATTTATCGTTAGTTATATATTTGCACAACTGAAATTATGTGGGTATTTCCCGGCCATAATGACAGCGACGGATTCTCATCAATACCCACGTACTTGTATATGGACAGGGAAACGATTTTCTATAAGGAAGGTTATTTCAGAAAAAAGCTTTTCGGAACATTTTCATGATTAAAACAACATTGCCTTATACCCCTGTCACACATACGGCGATCAGATCTTGCGCTTGCGTTACGCTGTATCGAAGCGCCAGGCAAACGCCAGATTAAGGGATACTACTAAAGCCAAAATCAAGATTACTTTACCATCCTTTAATTTTAGCCTACTCTTGATCACAAACAGGTATGTCACCATTCAATATTTTATGGACGACGTACAATCTCACCTGATTCTTTTCGTCTATTTTCGTAATATGAGTAATGAAGTTGTAAAAACTAGCAATTTCATTTTAACTTTGCAAAGAAAACACACACATTAATATCTGTTTGCACAATTCAGTGGTGTAAGTCATTTTAACATTTTAGATTATGTAACGATAACGTGCATCTGTTCAGGAGACTAACATATCAACTTTAAGTTTTGTATGATATAAAAGTTAGACTCAAATTTATTCAAATAGATACTTTCATTTTCAAACACAACTAACCTGTTCACAAGTACCGTTATTTTACCGGAGTCGGGGGTTTTCCCTTCTCTATAGCTATAACGTGATAAACATCTTTCTACTGTTAATGATCCCACTGCAAAAACAGTCAGGTGTATTAAATACGACATGACTCTTTGATATTGTGTTGCATAGTTAAAAGAAAAAAACATAGAGTTGTCATGAACGTGATCGGATTTAGGTATCAACATCAGGAATAATCCACTGACGTATAGATCTGCGGGAGAGGGTTCCCATGTGACACGCAGAAAGAGCGCGGAAAACTGCTCCAAATTGTCAATTTTTTATAGCAAGGTATAGCTCTTATTACGTTCCTATCCCGCTTATCATATTTTCACGGCGCTCTTATTACGACCCATTGTGTTTATACTTTAAAGTTTCACGGGCTCTCATTGCGCTTCCACTCACTATAAACATGTTTAGTGCGTTGAACTTGCTGTCTGCGTTACCGTACTAGTTCGTTTTCAATACGTTTGCACAACGTATTCTGCGTGTGTGCGGAGAGTACATTGATTGCGCGAAGGGTATTAGATTAACAAACATATAAAAATAGTAGATACAGAAGGAATAACAATAATCTTAGCATTGATTGTTATTTAAAATCCTATGAGAGAGAATAATCCTAGCTTAGTGTATTGCGATAATGCCACTTTTGCATAGCCATGGAAATAGTAGCGTGACTTTTGGCGGGAGTTTTCCACAGGTTTATGAATAACATTGTTGAATCTGAATACATTAAAATGATATAGCGAAAGTATCATGATGTGTTTGTCCGCTTATAAGAAAAAGAAGAAAAAAACATATTGAATTATATGGACCACTTGTGATAGTAGTGGCAGAGTTTGTTTGGCTTTTAACATCTGATTGTCTTTGATGCATTATAGTTGTGGCAGAGCACCCAATCCGTGTCGAGGTACATACAAATATACATGTGATTTAGATACATAATCCATGTTGATTTGTATGACAGAGATTATAATCTGTTAATCTAGATTACAGCATCCCATGTTTACAAAAATTAAAAATACCTCTAAAATGGTATTCATGAATAAGTTTTGGCAGAGTATGTTTGGCTTATAAAATGTGATTGTCTTCTGACAGCGCATAAGAACGGGAGAAAGACGTATTTAGCGTGATAAGCTCGGGAGAGACACGTAGTGAGCGCCTCATTGATCTTACTGCTGTCGCAATGGACAAGTATTTTGCATGTGTTCTTGCTACGTCAACGGGCGCTCACGTCGCTCGCTTTGCGCTGTCATGGTGACACACCCGAGTCATTACAGCGCTCTGAACAGATTGTCGAACCTCCGCGGTGCGCGGTGCACTGGTACTCAAGGGCGACCATGGGGAATCTCTCACGACCCTCTCACGTCCCACCAGTTCCTACTGCGTCACCGAGGGATTCATGAAGATATTGGTGCGCTTGACTTAGCATTTTTATAAAGTTTCAGCGTAATCCAAGCGCCGGCCTGATCGCAGTAGAATGTGAAAGGATTTTAGTGACCTTGATTCAAAAATGAACAATTTTGGTTACTGCGTGTTATTACTATTTTTACACTTTTTTACACTTTTGTGTGACACTCATCCCTATTGAAAATCACGAATCTGATCATTCTAAACAGTAATGCAAACCTCTTTCTATAGGGTGATTTGCCACTTTTGAAACTGGACCCACGACCATTGAAATGACAATAACTCCGCTCTGCAACATCGTATCTCATCGATCGAGGTGTCAAAATACGCAGAACAAAATTATGCACTTGGTTATTTGCTTCGATTAATGCATACCCTTTCGAGCCGTTATATATTGGATCGATACTTTTTGTGAGCAGTTTATTATGGTTCTACGATGTTCAGTATTCCCGCTGTTGCGATCATGTGATGATATTTTTTTTCTGCAGACGACTTCAGGTAGCACACAGAGTCTTCACGTAGTCATGCGTACTTCTACACTGCCTTGAAATTCCGAAGGAAAACGATGGAAAACAGGTATTTATTTCTCTCAAAGAGAACATTACATATTACGGCCATAATGTAGGCTTTACGGTAGGTCCAGGAATATCGAATGCAATCATGTAAACCGTGGGGATGGCGTTTGTGTGTGGCAATTTGTGCAGAAACGATGGCTATAATGGCGGACACATGCGGCCTACTAATTTTGATCCAAGTATGAGCAATTCGCCATCCCACGCTTCACATAATTGCATTCAATATTCGAAGCGGGCTACCGTAAAGCTTACATTATTATCGTAATATTTAATGCTCAATCTGATTGAAATAAATACCTGCTAGCTATCTTTTTTCATCGGTATATTCCCGGGCCTAGGCCGTAAGCTTACAGCTAATAACATGGGCTGTACTAATATTATGTAGTACAGCAAATTAGTAGAGCATATTGGTACGGCCGGAAAAACTAAAAACTAGTAAAACTAGACATAGTTTTTACTAATTTTTTAATTAGTAGAACCTGCAAAAATTTAGTAAAGCAGTTAGTGCAGCATGCCAAACTAATTTTTTTGAAAGGTTTAACTAATAAAAATCGGTAAAGAAGAATCGTTGAGCCAACAAAACTAAGTTTTTCAGATTAGCCAAGCAGGAGTTACCAATATAAATTAGTAAAACTAAACATAGTTTTAACTAATTTTAATTAGTTGAAACGACAAGTTTTTGTTTACAGTGCTTACATCTTATAAATACATACATGATTGTCTACACACAAATAGTAGGCCTATGGTGTCTTTTGTAGCTTCTTCGGGGAGAAGTTAATGACAATTTTACAATTTAAACAAAATAAGATCTTTATGTTTCCCACAATATAATGCATGAAAATGTTCAATTTATTGTAGGACTATATAGATTCATGGCCTGTTTTTAACTTGTATGATATTTTATCTTTTGTTTCATGCACACGAGATGAAATCAACCCAAAAACTCAATCACTTGACTTACGCAAAATTGCATCGAGATTCATACTCGGTCTTGTATTCCCGATTTCCATTTAAATGTTGATCTTTCATCATAACCTATTTATGATTTTAGATATACCTTTTCTTGCAAATCTGAGATGAGCAGCTAATCATACATATCCATCTTCCTTACTCGTGCAGTGTCAGTATCTTGTATCGGTTCTTAACTATCTGTATGCTCACGTATGCTGTGTTAGATAGTACCCTTCAATTAAGATAGAAGTTTTGCTCAGAGATCTTAAAATGTTGTTCGCTTGCTCGTCTTTCATTTAGGGACCGTTCATTATTTATCCTGGACTTTCATATGTTGAAATAGGGGGGTTGGGGGTTATGTAACTTTTTATTCTTAAACAGGGGGGTTGAGTAATTATATAAAGATGGTGGTGATTGGTGTGATTTTAGAGGCTATATTGGAGTATAAATGACTTTTTTTTTCAGCGCTTCGCGCACATTTTCTTAAAACCTGTCAACTTTAAAAACATTTAGTATGAGTCGACTTCTGGACAGCAAATCTTTTCCTTCGCCTCGGACCGGACGATCTGTTGGAAAAAAATATCAGTGATCATCAACGGTCGAGAAATTAGAGCCACAGGGTGTATACAAACATGTAAATTAGCCATGTTACAAAATCCATTTTGTGTTATTTCTTGCATGATTTTCACTTCGTCTCAGCTTTGAACCAACGCTCTCAAATGTTTCACTGGATCATACGTTTCTGCCCATGATGTTCTAAACTTGGTCAGGTTACTCACAAAATGTATAAAAATGAGAAATTTTCAGGCTCGCTGCGCTCGCCATTACTAATTTCACACAATAAAAAGTAGGGGTTTCACAAGTTGGCCGTTCAGATAGGGTACCCACAGAATTCGCCAACGTATCCATGAACAAAATTCCAAAGGAAAAGACAGCCCCCTTAAGTATGTGATAAGTTGACTTTTTTCAAGGGGTGGGGGGGGGGGGGGGGGGGGGGCGTGGTTGTGTAAAAAGCAACTGACTTGCAGGGGGGTCATGACATTTTCAGTTTCGAATTTAAAGTCTCGAATTTGTCCCCCCCCCCCCCACCATAAATAATGAACGGTCCCTTAGCATGTTTTATTTAGAGACCTAACACTTGGATGTACGACGTATATAATTGACTTAACACATTATAATTGATGGATTTATCGGTTAATTAAAACACCATCCCTTTAAAATTATTTACTAAGTTCTTATGAATGAGGTGCTAAATTGTGGAGTTTTGTATAGCTATTTTGATAACGATTACTAATTTTAAACTAGAGCGGTTCTCGGCTTTCGCGGTTCTCGGGTTTGGCGGTTGGTGGATTTGAATGGTAAAATGATTTTGGACAAAACCTAACTGGGTCGTGTGGGTTTGGTGTTAATAGTTGTATTTGTTGAAGTCAACTTTTTTTTCTTCTGCCTGTTGACATAGTTTTTGGAAGATATATGATTATATGCGGCACTACAAGTAGGCTTCATAAATGTGAAAGAGATATATGTATAGGAGTAATGTTTTTAAGTATTTGTATTTGAAGAATGGAAGTACCTGAATATTACATATCAATAGTATTATATTATTAGGGCCTCTGAATGGATGGCCGACTGAAGATAGTGATGTTAAATTTTTAAAAGGATTGTATATTTACCTGTTATGTGGACGATTTCTTCATCTCCTAAGCTGGCGGCGTACACAATTGTGTGATGGTTGGTATTGTTGATGGGCATTTGGAATAACACTACGTCTGTGGTAAACCCTGATTTACACCACGGACGAAGTGGTACTCCAGTGGACCGTCATTGTGTCATCGTGATATAGTCCACTCTTCTACTCCTACTTACAGATGACAGTTGACCAAGTAGAAGTCTGGACACTGGCGTATTTGTCTTGTCCGCCATTTACATCACCGTCTGTGCAGTAGTCTTGTATGTCACTGCCATCGTTTATGCCACTCCTGTTGACTATTGGTAGATGCCACTTATGCGATGCGTTCCATGCACACCCTGCTCACCCAGTAGAAGTCTGGACACTGGCATATTTGTCTTGCCCGCCACTTACATCACCATCTATACAGTAGTCTGAATAGTCTTGTATGTCACTGCCATCGTTGTATGCCACTCCTGTTGACTAGGCCTATTGGCAGATGCCACTTATGCGATGTGTTCCATGCACACCCTGCTCACTCAGTAGAAGTCTGGACACTGGCGTATATGCGTGTCCTCGCAATATTTGTCTTGTCCGCCATTTACATCACCATTTATACAGTAGTCTTGAATGTCACTGCCATCATTTTATGCCACTCCTGTTGACTATTGGTAGATGCCACTTATGCGATGTGTTCCATGCACACCCTGCTTACCCAGTAGAAGTCTGGACACTGGCATTTATGTCTTGTCTGCCATTTACATCACCATCTATACAGTAGTCTGAATATAGTCTTGTATGTCACTGCCTTCGTTTATACCACTTCTATTGACTAGAGTTAGGTGCGGTATTGTAACTTTTGTGTATTCACCTGACACATGATGCATTGAGTGTGGTAGTTTTTTAAAGAACGACGCATAACAATCCCGCACCTTACAATCCCGCACCTTAATGATTGACTATTGGTAGATGCCACTACCCAGTAGAAGTCTGGACACTGGCATATTTGTCTTGTCCGCCACTTAACATCACCATCTATTCAGTAGTCTGAATAGTCTTGTATGTCACTGCCATCGTTGTATGCCACCCCTGTGACTATTGGTAGATGCCACTTATGCGATGTGTGCTATGCAAACCCTGCTCACCCAATAGAAGTCTGGCATATTTGTCTTGTACGCCATTTACATCACCATCTATACAGTAGTCTTGTATGTCACTGCAATCGTTTATACCACTCCTGTGGAATATTGGTAGATGCCACTTATGCGATGTGTTCCATGCACACCCTGCTCACCCAGTAGAAGTCTGGACAGTGGCGTATTTGTCTTGTCCGCCATTTACATCACCATCTATACAGTAGTCTGAATAGTCTTGTATGTCACTGCCATCGTTTATACCACTCCTGTTGACTATTGGTAGATGCCACTTATGCGATGTGTTCCATGCACACCCTGCTCACCCAGTAGAAGTCTGGACAGTGGCGTATTTGTCTTGTCCGCCATTTACATCACCATCTATACAGTAGTCTGAATAGTCTTGTATGTCACTGCCATCGTTGTATGCCACTCCTGTTGACTAGGCCTATTGGCAGATGCCACTTATGCGATGTGTTCCATACACCGGCGTATGCTTGTCCTCACCATATTTATCTTGTTCGCCATTTAGATCACCATTTACACAGTAGTCTTGAATGTCACTGCCATCATTTTATGCCACTCCTGTTGACTATCGGTAGATGCTACTTATGCGATGTGTTCCATGCACACCCTGCTCATCCAGTAGAAGTCTGGACAGTGGCGTATATGCTTGTCCTCACCATATTTATCTTGTTCGCCATTTAGATCACCATTTACACAGTAGTCTTGAATGTCACTGCCATCATTTTTTGAACAAGCCGCTAATTGTCTTCAAGTCTTCATTGCCTAGAATGGCTTTTTAAAGCAATCGCTACAAATCATTTATAAACTTTAACATAAAAAATGGCCCCACCAATATATATTGCGCATGAAAATGGCCGTGTTTACGAGTCAATTTCGTATGCTGACAATTTTCCGGATGCTGCTGAAAGATGCTGACAATATATATTGCGCATGAAAACGGCCGTGTTTACAAGTTAATCTCGTAAAACATGAAAATAAAAACCGCCTTACCTCACTTTTAATCACACGAAAATTACAACATTTATTTGTTGAAATCCTCGAAAATGTAATCACACGAAAATGTAATCACACGAAAATTACAACATATATTTGTAGAAGTACATGTATTATTTAAAACCCCGATACCCCCCCCCCCCCCCCCCCACCCCATTCGAAGGCCAACGCTACGAGAATCCGAAATAATTAATTTAACAATGCACGCAAAAATGTCCGCGTTTTAATATAAAATGTATACTTTTGGCAAATTCAAACATTGTTTTGGCTAATTCAAACTTTGTTTCCCCCCCCCCACCCAAATTTTGCCCAGCCCCAAAGTATTTCTGAACATTCCGTAATTACTCTTTTGTGTACGTTAAACTTAGCCCACCTTATTAAATATGCGTCGTCAATATTTCCTAAAAATATAATTTGTCAAATGAAAGTCTGAACATTTACATTTTTTTGATGAGAGGGAGGGTAACAATGGCCAAAAGTGCCGAAAAAAGCCACCGGCACCAAAACCTGCCGAGCATGTCATCTTATTGCGCGAAAACACATTGTTTTGGCAAATTCAAACTTTGTTGCCCCCCCCCCCCCCCCCATTTTGCCCAGCCCCAAAGTATTTCTGAACATTCCCTAATTACTCTTTTGTGTACGTTAAACTTAGTCCACCTTATTAAATATGCGTCGTCAATATTTCCAAAAAATATAATTTGTCAAATGAAAGTCTGAAAATTTACATTTTTTGATAAGAGGGAGGGTAACAATGGCCTAAAGTGCCGAAAAAAGCCACCGGCACCAAAACCTGCCGAGCATGTCATCTTATTGCGCGAAAAAACATTGTTTTGGCAAATTCAAACTTTGTTGCCCCCCCCCCCCCCATTTTGCCCAGCCCCAAAGTATTTCTGAACATTCCCTAATTACTCTTTTGTGTACGTTAAACTTAGCCCACCTTATTAAATATGCGTCGTCAATATTTCCTAAAAATATAATTTATCAAATGAAAGTCTGAAAATGTACATTTTTTGATGAGAGGGAGGGTAACAATGGCCTAAAGTGCCGCAAAAAAGGCCACCGGCACCAAAACCTGCCGAGTGTGTCATCTTATTGCGCGAAAATGTAATTGCCCGCAAATTTAATCCTGCGAAAAATTAATCACACGAAAATTAAAACATTTATTTGTTGAAATGCTGCGAAAATTTAATCACACGAAAATTACAACATTTATTTATTGAAGTACATGAATTATATAACCCCGATACCATGTTCCCTTTTAGGAGCAATTCTTGTACAGTCAAAGTCGGAGCCAGAGTCACGTGCTATTGTTTAGTCACGTGTCATTGTTTAGTCACGTGTCATTGTTTAGTCACGTGTTATTTCTAACAAGGTTATTCGACGCTATCGGAACAATCTCCATTTTGCGTGATTTTCTGAAATTACTAGGTGAATATAAGCCGTAACTTTGACTGTTAGCCACAGATTTATTACAAATAAACATAGTTTCAAACATGTTTAATACTGTAGGAAGATTTTGTGTGCACAAAGTTTTTGCTACGACGAATTGAAATAGGTAAAATGACGATTTTACGATCGAATTGAAAATGCATCTTTATTGCATTGTATTGCCTCAAAATAGTGGGGATTTTTTTAATTTTTTTATTAAAACGGAAACTATATTTTGGAAGAATAGGACCTCCCCTTCAAAATGAGCCTAAGTTTATTAAGATTGGTGCAGGCAATCCACCACAATGGCGAATTGCAAATTACTCTATTTTTATTTATTTTCTTAACATTTCGGTACACGACGTGCGGCGGGCGCATTGGTCCAATCTCGAATTAAACTCTTTTGTGTACGTTAAACTTAGCCCACCTTATTAAATATGCGTCGTCAATATTTCCTAAAAATATAATTTGTCAAATGAAAGTCTGAAAATTTACATTTTTTTGATGAGAGGGAGGGTAACAATGGCCAAAAGTGCCGAAAAAAGCCACCGGCACCAAAACCTGCCGAGCATGTCATCTTATTGCGCGAAAACACATTGTTTTGGCAAATTCAAACTTTGTTGCCCCCCCCCCCCCCATTTTGCCCAGCCCCAAAGTATTTCTGAACATTCCCTAATTACTCTTTTGTGTACGTTAAACTTAGTCCACCTTATTAAATATGCGTCGTCAATATTTCCAAAAAATATAATTTGTCAAATGAAAGTCTGAAAATTTACATTTTTTGATAAGAGGGAGGGTAACAATGGCCTAAAGTGCCGAAAAAAGCCACCGGCACCAAAACCTGCCGAGCATGTCATCTTATTGCGCGAAAAAACATTGTTTTGGCAAATTCAAACTTTGTTGCCCCCCCCCCCCCCCCCCCCCATTTTGCCCAGCCCCAAAGTATTTCTGAACATTCCCTAATTACTCTTTTGTGTACGTTAAACTTAGCCCACCTTATTAAATATGCGTCGTCAATATTTCCTAAAAATATAATTTATCAAATGAAAGTCTGAAAATGTACATTTTTTGATGAGAGGGAGGGTAACAATGGCCTAAAGTGCCGCAAAAAAGGCCACCGGCACCAAAACCTGCCGAGTGTGTCATCTTATTGCGCGAAAATGTAATTGCCCGCAAATTTAATCCTGCGAAAAATTAATCACACGAAAATTAAAACATTTATTTGTTGAAATGCTGCGAAAATTTAATCACACGAAAATTACAACATTTATTTATTGAAGTACATGAATTATATAACCCCGATACCATGTTCCCTTTTAGGAGCAATTCTTGTACAGTCAAAGTCGGAGCCAGAGTCACGTGCTATTGTTTAGTCACGTGTCATTGTTTAGTCACGTGTCATTGTTTAGTCACGTGTTATTTCTAACAAGGTTATTCGACGCTATCGGAACAATCTCCATTTTGCGTGATTTTCTGAAATTACTAGGTGAATATAAGCCGTAACTTTGACTGTTAGCCACAGATTTATTACAAATAAACATAGTTTCAAACATGTTTAATACTGTAGGAAGATTTTTTGTGCACAAAGTTTTTGCTACGACGAATTGAAATAGGTAAAATGACGATTTTACGATCGAATTGAAAATGCATCTTTATTGCATTGTATTGCCTCAAAATAGTGGGGATTTTTTTAATTTTTTTATTAAAACGGAAACTATATTTTGGAAGAATAGGACCTCCCCTTCAAAATGAGCCTAAGTTTATTAAGATTGGTGCAGGCAATCCACCACAATGGCGAATTGCAAATTACTCTATTTTTATTTATTTTCTTAACATTTCGGTACACGACGTGCGGCGGGCGCATTGGTCCAATCTCGAATTAAACGCAAGTTCATAGGTGGCCGTACCCATAAGTTTAGCCAGAGCCATTGCATTCGTGGGCATTGTAATATCGGGCGGATTCCTGTCAAACGAATTTGCGACTGAAATTATAACATGGGTCTCGACCCAGTAATTATCTATAAAAGCGCTGTCACATCTAGCCGATTTGGATCGCCGGAGCTATACCGGAGCACAAATTTGGCACGGTAGTACATCGTTAGTACATCGGCAGAACTACGGTATCATATCGGTACCAGTATTAGGCCACTGCCGTTGTACTGCTGTTGTAGTCCTGTTGCTCGCTCCGGCAGCACAACGGCAGGCATTTTTGAGCATGTTCAAAATGTCTACCGTCGCGTGCTGTTGCTATTCGGTAGTAGTACGGTAGCGCAACGGTATCACTTCCAACCCAATCCCCGCAAAGTATAGGCCTGCGCTTCCTAGCTATTCGTGAAGCAAATAAACTGAAGATTGATGAAACTGCCATTGATTAGATTGTTCACAAAGGTAACATGATTAGGTAATTGTATTCATCTGTTTCCTACGAAATTTGTAATACGCTCATACTTACAGCTAATTAGTTTTACTTCAAAACAAAGGACTGATATATCGTCATGATACTCGCCTTTGATCAAGAGTAATTGCATCATTATTTTCACAGCGATTTCCGTCAAATTGCAAACAGTCTTCGCACTAGCATTGTCTTAAATAAGTGATATAGCCTAATTATTATTTACGTCATGAAGTTGTATATATACTGTTTCTTTACAGATGACAAATGTGACAATTAAATCATGTACCATGTATGATTGTGTTATGTAATTTTCAGGATGAATGTACAGAGCATGTTGTTTGTGTAACGATCGTCAAGCTATTTATGATAGTTTCTTTATTCTAGTTCTTACCTTAACATTTGATTATTTAAAATGTAAAAAAGAAAAACAATTACTATCAATGTCATTATTTTGCAACTTTGAAACTCGCGGTTGACAATGTTAAAAGCCTTCCACAGCTAGTATAATGTTATATACATGAAAATTGGTAGGCACTGGGTACAGACAACACAAGATTAATAAATAAAGTCTTTACTTACGTTGATATCTTCAATATCAGACAAAAAAGATTACGGAGAGAGATTAATTTCCATATAACTAGAAATACTTATTTTTAAATTGTTATACAACGCTCGTGGGGAATGTACATGAACATCTAACTTATCTATAAAAAAACACCTGAAAACAATTTACACGGACTTTACCATTTCAGTGACAGGTTAAGTTTTGTATAATCTATAGTTGCCCCCGTACACTTTTATAAAGAGAGACACAGGGTAAGCTGTATGGGGTATGCTATTGCCTCCGAGCAACGAGAGGTAAATCTATTTGTGTAGAGAAACACATAACAAAAATGTGATTGAATCTCACCAACTTTTTATTCATGAGACCGTTAGGCCATTGCCTAACACAAGAACAAACAATACATAGTCTTATAACAAATAGGCTATTGCCTTACTACAATAACAAACAATATAACAATCAATAATACATGTTATACATAGTCTTATAACAAATAGGCTATTGCCTTACTACAAGAACAAACAGAATCTTTATAACAATCAATAATACATGTTTACAAGATTCTCAAACAATTTTTGTATTTCCCATGCTCCCATCCATTTCTTTTGAAATGCCACTGTAATGACAGTATGCAATAATTAGATTTTAAGCAATGAGCTTGAACCGGAACAACCTGCAAGGACCAACTCATATAAGCGGTAATGGGCAATGTTGACAAACAATGAGTTTAGTGAGCTAGTGTTCCGGAACAACATGCTATTGGACAACACTTGACAAGATTCAGCTGATATTGGACAAACTCCTTCAAAAGGACATGACAGCATCGAGCCGGGGAGGCAAGGGATCCCCGAGGGGTCACCGGGCAGCACACCTCCTAGATAGTACTCCAGTGAAATGCTATCCTGCGACCCCCCTGACCTCGCATCCCAGACTCAATCCTCCAACCTCCATACCATAGGTATCAGCAATACAAGACTACAAACAAGACCCTGATTACAGGGCGTTAAGCCCTTCCCATCTCTCACCCTTTAGTGGAGGGTGAGGGGCGGGTGGGAGGCCAAACCGATCTCATGAAAATCAAAGTAGCGAATGATGATCACAGTCCCAAACGCACGTAGCCACGCCAGGTGCAAGCTGCGCCGTGTACCACCAAACCACAAACCATGAGCGCGTCGCGCAGCCTCGCGTTCAAAGGATGCCGCCCGGAAAACAACGCACATATCCCCCCTCATCAGGACATGACCGGTCACCGACCGTGCTCAGAGTAAACAACCTGACCTCGGTCGATGACCTTTGCCGCCTACCTGCAGGTCATATGCTCTCACACAACTTGATTTACACGTGAAATGTGTAAATGTATTTATTTACACATTCATGCACTAATAAATGCCTAGACCAATTTTTCACATAAACTGTATTAGTGATTGTGGAGAACGCTAATAGTGTTCGAACCCCAAACCCTCGGCTAAGCACCCACCTGGAGGGGATCACCTCAACTTTATAAAATATCAAAATTAGTGAAATATACATTTCCAATTATATTAAATGCACAGATCAATTTTTCATATCAACTGTATAGTGATTGTGGGGAACGCTATAAGTTTTCAGACCCCAAACCCAGGGCTAAGCTGCCAACCTGGAGGGGATCACCTCAAATTGATTAAATATGAAATTTAGTGAAATATTCATGAACTATTATATTATATGCATGGCTCAATATTTCACCTTAACTGTATTAGTCAAATATATCAAATCCATTTTGTAATCACATGGATTAATACTGGCGTGATTTTTATATAATATAATAGTAATTGCAGGATGCATTAATTAATTTGTGAACCATACCAAACTTTACATTTTAAATACATATGATATCAATTTTGAATCCAAATCACATGACGCTATCCATTATTAAATTGTTTGTTTGAATTAAATTTGTAGAAGCAAAAAAGAACCAATGCTTACCTGACACACCTAGTTGTGATAGCTACCAAAAAAGATGGATGTGGTGGGTGGGACATTTTGTTGTTCAGGAGCGAGAAAATCAGTTACCCCCTCGTAAATGCCACGGAGAATTGTGATCAAAGTAGGGAGTCGGCAATACAGGTCCTGGGAGCATGGGGAGGGACTTCAGATAAAGAAATAGCCATTCTATTGTTGCCGGGAAACTAAGCCTAAAAAGCCCGCGAATTAGGGAACGGACCATCCAGCCAGTGCCGACTGCAAAAGCAATTAGTTTGGATTTTCCCAAACAAATTGGTCATTGTTGGAGTTGTCAAGCTTTATACAATGAACATACGTAGTGATGGCATTTGCTCTGCGGGTGCCTGTGTCAGCGTGATATAAAGAAATACGTGAATGTTCCTTTTCATATGACTAGTAAGATATTTCTTTTACCAATATCAACACAAGAATCTATAGAATAGACATTTAACAATTTTGACAAGTTCCTATATGGAACATAATAAAGCATCACATAAATTATACTGTGGATTTTTCCACGATATGTAATGCGAATATCAATAACATAAATCATATGAAAATGACGTTCGTCCGATCCCTGTTTGTATAACAACGGAAATAGCCTAACGAGGCCCGTGTTGAAAACATCTTGAACCATTAATCTTTATCAAGAGCAGTAACATTTATCCATTATTATGAGCCAGGTTTAAACGTGAGAATTTTCGTTAATGACGAAAGTGATACACGGATGCATATTAATCAATGCCATTTTCGTCAGTATGGTTTATGCAGGCATCCTCAAATAGCGGCGCCAAAGAGACAAAATGTTTTGTTTTTTTGTTATTGTTTTTTTTTACATCTTAAAATTATTATTAAGTCCAAAAGAGGACCTTAGAGGCTAGATGACCCATAGTTGACCCTTATAATACCCCTTGACCCAGACCTGAATGCTTTGGTTTGTTAACGATCTGGTGGAACATTTCATACGAACGATAAATGCAATACCGTAAATTATCAGCATATGGCACCTTTTTATCTCTGAAATACAGGGCGCCATCTCGCGATCAAAACGGCTTTTAAAAATGTTTGCCCTGGGCAAAAGTCACATGACTCGCTACATACCCGAGTTCCGCGTATACATCATATAAACCCCATGATGCAATGTTGATAGCTCGCGTACCGAAAGATTGGCTACAAACAGCAAAATGTACGAACAAAATTCATATCTAGAAATGTTTCGAAAAGTCATTCTATTCATTTGAATGAAACCACAGTTATAATCTGAAACAACATTAAATCATTTTTTTGGGCGAGAACCCTATGTTAAATCACACATAGAAATATAAAGCATTTTAGCTTCCTATTTATAGGATAGTGTTCAACTGTCATTTGAATTTATGTCTGTCCTATTATTGTCATTCAGTGCTCTGTTAGCGCAATCGGTAGCGCTTCAGACTTATAATCTGAAGACCGTGGATTCGAATCCCACAGAGAATGTATTGTTTTTCCCGTTACTATTATATTTAGTAAATGTAGAGATTACTTTAATATCGTTCAATCATAATATTATTTTGATCCCAGATACTTTTCATTTTATTTAATAGAATGATTTTCTTACAGATTCAATGAGGTTTTAATTTGAATGTACTAATGTACTATTACTTCATGTGGGTAGATGTACATGTGCATGTATAGGTCTAATACATGCTTAGAGTTGCGTTTATTGAATTATTGCAATACCCCGCCCATTGTTACACCATGGTTATTCACGCAATAATCTGTAAGACCAATTGTTGAAAGAATCCAATCGTCGTTGAATCGGTTCTTATTTCCCATCTGTTTGTATAGCTACATTAGCTGTTCGTTTGAGACGTGGAATATTTTTTATATGAATTGAATTGTGCGGTACGTTGCTTTCGCGGTTGCTTAGGCGAATATCAATTAAATTGGCACGATTTAAGACTTTGAGGGGGAAATTAAATGTGAATTTGACGGACATCCAAAGCTACAATTGGAAATTGGATTCCAACAAAAATTATAACATAATGGATGTTATCAATATTGGTTTAATATACCATTTGGTTGTACAATTGCATATGGTGGAATGTCCAGAGCCGCTTTATTTATCTGATCTTACAAGTATGATCAAGTCAGTCAATTTTCTAAAATGTGGTCAAAACTATTGTACCTTGTTCATGATTGACAAGTTATCTATTTTTGGGAATCGTATGGTTGCACACCACTAAATACATCTCCCATAGGGTTACACGTGAAATGCACAATTTTAAAATGGATATTTCTCGACGTTATAAGAAACTGGTATCTTGGAATTTGGTTTCAACTTGAAGATGAAAGCCATGACTACTAACTCAACAACTCATATATGGGGGGTAACCGGCATAATTTTGAGCTAGAGCCTTTTCAAAAACTACGAGTTGGGTTTTCCTGGTCACACGCAATTGTTGATTTAGATGATGGCGTCAGCTACCGGAAATGACCTGAACACAAATGTCTCTGTTAAAATATTAAAAAATCATCATTGCATCAATTTTTTTGGACCTGAAGAACGCTGATGTGTCTGTCAAAATTCACACTATATTAATTTCGCCATAACATGTAATAAAAACCCTAATTTTAAACTGTAATTTAGAAGAGGTCTCCCGTTTCGGCATAGAAACGGGCCGGTTTTGGACTATTGCCTCAAAGGGGGTAGGGCCAGACGTTATTTAGTGGTGTGAAACCTGAAGAAACCACTTTTGTCTTGACTTTTGTATTTTATGAATCTTGTATCAGTAAATGATGCACAGTTATGTTTTTGGTGCAAACATTAGACTTTGAAGTGATAAAAAGCAATAAATCACAGTATACCCTATATGCGCTATCTTCAGTAGATAGCATACTTTGGAATTACGATTCATGCATGCAAACAAAATGTGTACCGTCCGTGCTTAGTCAATTGTTAATCATTGTTTGCCGGCAGCATTCAAGTAATATAAATTGGTGGTAATTTCGAAGTGTTTGCAAGTGGTAAATGTATGCATGCAACATGTCGCTCATGTTCTATGTTCTTGATGTCAATATGACGGTCGATAGCAAGTCCGAGTGCAGAGGCTGATAGTAACAGACTGTATGGAAAATAGATACAAAGAAAAGTTTCAAAATAATTCATATAGCTTGGATCTTAAATTCAGGCGCCAAAAATAAATGGTGTAAACTTCTTAAAGATCAATTTTGCTTTCCGAACTATTTCTCGAGGCCGTAAATCTCTCAATGCGTAAATCTCAATGTATCTTGGCAATCTCCATTAGAATTAACGCACTACACACTCCACGCGTTGCGTGCTGCGTGTATGCGTGTATTTAGAATCTTTGAACTTGATGAAATTTAGTTCGGGCTTAGGCCTATCATTTGGAGACAATCTTTACTGACATTTGGAAATACTTAAACATGTAAATAAATACCTTCAAAATATACAGGCTGGGTATGTGTCGTTGTTGAATATGTGCCCTTTGCATTCACCGCTCTCTTTACAACTGTTCCTTTCTAAATTCACAACTCGATCCTCATGATATAGGTGTTCTGGATTGACACAATGGCCCTCATGGCACAGATGGGATATGTCATTTGGTAAATCAAGGATTTGGTTAAATGCCATGTATGCAGCTCTATGGGCATTCACGCGTAGTCTATCTCCTAGAATTGTCATTGAAAACTGACCATATCGCCTATCTTTTCTCAGGGGCCCGGTCCACTGCCAACACTCTTTGTTAAAGCTGCCTTTTACTGCTTTGTCGGTAATTCGCCGGCGGACACCTTCCCAAAACTTGACTGGAATATCTGCCATGCCTATAATTTAAGGAATGAAAATAAAATGAAGTACAACATTAATTTTAAATTAATTAATAAAACATAAAATTCTTTTATCAACCAACATTTGTATAAATAGGCCTTACATGTTGTGCAAAAGTGTATCATAAGTCTATTACATGTTTACCTGATTTCAACAAGGTGGTCCATTTGTGGTCCAATTTACGTGACAGAAACAGACCAGGTGACATGCTTTTCACCACGAGTTAACAATAAATGTGCTTTGATTAGGACCTTTACGTGCCTTGAGCACTGATTTATAATTAAATAAAACAAAAACAACAACAAAAACAAATCTCACTTTCGAAATAGTACTGACTGACTGACTGACTGTCTGACTGACTGACTGACTCACTGACTGACTGACTGACTCACTCACAATACGGCCTAAACGCGGTGCTCTGTAATACTTTAGTAATAATTATACACACGTTGTCTTTGGTGAAATTACGTCATTGATGACAGCAATGCATTTAGTCTCCATGTAGCACCATCCCTGTATAAGTTAAACATCATGACAATCGTCCATCGAACGATTAACTACACAGTGAGAGATGTTCAATACATGTAGATGTACATGTAGGCCTACGGGTATAAAAAGCTTAGAAAGCAAAATTCAAAACAGTGCCACTTGCATTCGGGAAAAACTCACCGTCTACAGAGAATCAACAGAATAGAACTGATATATAGGCTATATATATAACAAAGCTGTAATACTAAGAAGGTAAAGATGCAAGGCAGGGTCGTTATTTTGTTTACAAGTTCAAAACACCACTCACGAGACGATACTAGTTCCGAGAAAGAGCATTACAGGGAGTAGAGGTCAAATTTAGGCCTTGACCCGAGCCCCGCGTATAGGTTGCACACCACTAAATACATCTCCCATAGGGTTACACGTGAAATGCACAATTTTAAAATGGATATTTCTCGACGTTATAAGAAACTGGTATCTTGGAATTTGGTTTCAACTTGAAGATGAAAGCCATGACTACTAACTCAACAACTCATATATGGGGGGTAACCGGCATAATTTTGAGCTAGAGCCTTTTCAAAAACTACGAGTTGGGTTTTCCTGGTCACACGCAATTGTTGATTTAGATGATGGCGTCAGCTACCGGAAATGACCTGAACACAAATGTCTCTGTTAAAATATTAAAAAATCATCATTGCATCAATTTTTTTGGACCTGAAGAACGCTGATGTGTCTGTCAAAATTCACACTATATTAATTTCGCCATAACATGTAATAAAAACCCTAATTTTAAACTGTAATTTAGAAGAGGTCTCCCGTTTCGGCATAGAAACGGGCCGGTTTTGGACTATTGCCTCAAAGGGGGTAGGGCCAGACGTTATTTAGTGGTGTGAAACCGTATCCAGTGTTTCATATCATGACTTGGCCAGTCAGACAGACTTTTGATTCCTTTTATGAAACGGGACCCAGTGTTAGTGTTGCCAATCATTTGTAGATTTGCTAATGGTATGTGTATAGTAGAGATTCCTATTCGCCATCATCACGTTGCTCTCTTTTAATCCATTTCACTTCCTTGATCCACCGTTTACACGTTCTTCATGTTTATTTATTACACTAGCCTCCTCTATTACGTGACTGATTCTAGTAGTTGGGACAATAATCAATAAAGTTCATACCGAACAAATTGTACTACTTCTGTATAGATTACGCATAACTCACGGAGACGGCCGCGTCTGGTGAATATATTTTCATTTTTTTTATCACAATTATAATTACATTTAACCGATGATTTTGATTTTTCAAATAATTGTTCAATGTTCGTCCCTTTGTACCCTTTCCCCTCCCCCTTCCTTTCATTTCGCAATACATGTGTATTTTGGAACGGTTGGGACAATTTCAATAAAGTTCATACCGAAAAAAATCGTACTACCTCGTATAGATCACTCTGGGTGGGGTGACATCGATGTGGGGTCTAGGGCCCGCTTAGGGGCCCTGTGGGTTATCGGTTTTCTGACTCTTTTGTCAATGACTGTCAATGAGGGGGTTTCCTGGGCCACCCCCTTTAAAACGTCAGGGCAGGGTTTTGTTTTCATATGGTTTTCGTATGGTGCTGGCAAGAAATTATAAATGTTGACTGATGCAGTCTTAAAAATGTGTGCGAAACGCGCAAAGATTCATAGTTTACACTAATTTTGCCAGCCATGATTGAGGTACATTTTGGCTTTATACGACCTTCTAAAAACACGGAAATAATGTTTTGAGCACATCTGGGGTGGGAGGGGGTGGGAGGGGGTGGGGGCCATTTGATATAGCTTAAATCCAAATTATTTTACTTCAAACATTAGTTTTTGTCATTGTCTTCAAACTCAACTAAATTTGGAAATACAAACTCCCCCTAATTGATAATGATAACCATAAATAATTCAACTTCAACAAATTACCAAACAATTCACGAATATTAAATTAAAACACCAAACATTACCATTTTTTTAAATGTCCTATTGGTATCATAATGTCATACGTTGGGGAGTATTATTATCATAGAACAAAATACTGTAATGTGCCTTTCATTCATATAGTCTAACAGAGGATCATTGATTTTCAATGTCAAAACATTATTGTCTAAGCTGATGAAACGCTTTAAACAGATTTCGTTCTCATGTTCTGTGTTGGAATCCAATATCCAACTGGTGCTTTGGATATTGATTTGCCTTGCAACCGCGAAACCCGCGAACCGCACAAATTAATTTAGATACAAAATGATTCCACGCCCGGTCTATTTCAACGAAGCTACAAACATGACAAACAGATAATATGTTGGTACATGCACATGACCGTACAATCATGTAGGCCTAAACATGGGAAATCAGAATATCGATTCAATGACGAAACGATTGACTCTTTTCATAATGGCACAATTGGCATTCCCAGATTATTTGTGTAACAATGGGGCTAGGGTCTCAATAATTCAATTTACGCAACGCTGACCGTGAACAAGTAAAAGTAGAACTGCATTCAAATTGTTGAATTTAGACAATCATTCCAAATCAAATTAAAAGTATCTTGTCCGTAGATTCACAAATATTATGGGGAACGATAAACAAACCCAACAAAAAATCACATACTAACGAAGACAAAAAGCATTCTGGTGGGATTCGAACCACCGGCCTTTCGATCATAAACCCAATGCTCTACCGATTGAGCCGACGGCGCACTGTACTGTTGTTACAACATAAATAGATTCAAATATTGTTTGTTCACATTTGGTGTTTGTAGCCACTCTTCGGTATTGCATCATGGGTTTTATGATACGTGTACGCGGAACTCGGGTATGTAGCGAGTCGTTCGACTTTTGCCCGGGGCAAACATTTTTAAAAGCCGTTTTGATCGCGAGATGGCGCCCTGTATTTCAGAGATAAAAAGGTGCCATATACTAATAATCTACGGTATTTTAAAAATCAGTGATCACTGACCGCGATAGCGTATTGCGTTGACAATGTCATTATGTATTATGTCTTTATATTATATTGCTGTTAATATCAAGTTTGTCTAGCGATTGAGCCTTACGCACTAGTTTTGCAGTTAGGCCTTTATGAAAACGGTCACATGATGACACTGAGTCTCAAGATCTGCTTATTGTTATGTTTGTGTTATTCAATCATCTACTAAATACGATTCAAACTAATTGTTAGTACCAATATCATTGCGATCCTTGAAGCTGTGATATTAATTGGCACAATCCGGTATTAAATGTCAATCAAATCTATATTCTATTGATGTCTGTAGTCCTAATTACATAATCCAAATCATTAAGAAGTGTTAAGCACATCATACACTGTGTGTTGATGAAACATTTGTAGAATTAAAAGCAATTTTATTGCACTAGATGTTTGGAAATCTAGGACGGTTATGGCTCGCAGAAGTTTCAATCCCGAAATCATTTTGAAAAGTCAAAGTGATGTGTAAACGTAGCAGGTATAAATTCAAGAGAAAAATCAGGTCGTATGTGCCCCGGCACATTTCTGGTTGATAACTGTTCAAAGCCGTTTTTGTGGATCAGGAGTTGCAATGCTCCCCGGAAGCGTTTGTGTTTTAAAAAAATTAAAAGGTGTTTTAAGCAAAATACAAACCACCTTCAGTGATAATACAACATTCAAAGTATAAACCCTCGGTGTCCATTGATAAAAGCCTTTTCCACCAAAGTTATGATAATGTAACACAGATCTAATCTTTGCTTAAATCTCCGTTTTGAGAGCAGATACCCATGTTATGCAAATGGGGAATTGGTTAAGTGCTGCACTCGGAGTGATTTTGGCACAAGATGAAATCCTTTCATTATGTTATGCATGCCCACTTATCGTCTTCCTGAAGCAATTTGTGGGTGTAAATGAACTCGTGTGGCTCCCTATTAATCTATTTTCTATTCCAACAATGCACAATATCTTATTGTGCTCATAGCACTATTAGTATCGATGCAAAATGACTCCCTAAAAAGTAATTCATTATTTTCAAAAACTCTTTTGGCGAATATTGCAGAAGCAATGTGAGATGTTGATCTGTGTCACATGAACAGCCGTTTTGAATTTATAGGGGCAGCCATTTTGATCATCGCTTGTCACGTGGCAAAAATGCAACCCTAATTTGTCATCAATTCTATACCATAAATATACAAAATCAAAGCCAATGTTGGTTTTAACAAATGTTTAAATTGATTTTCTTTTTATGTTTGCATACAAACATCTACTATAATGGTATTGGGCAATTGTGACGCTTTAAGAAGACAAGAACATCATTCATTGCTATATGGTTGAATAACTAGAGCAAAGCATTATAACAAGTTGCAAGTTTACTAATTAAGCACATTTGGTAATAAAATAGTTCAGAAGCAGATCTAAATGTGAAGCCTTTTCATTGATAAAATTATCGGAATGCTGATAGACATCACATAACGTACTTTGGGAATTTAGATGTTTTCTCATAAAATGTTATTGGTGTGACTTACTTTAAAAGTTTGCAACAGACCCAAGTTCCACCCTAGTTTCATGAACCCACATGAATGATACTCGTTTTTATAATGATTAATAGGAGTAAAATGTTTTGGAAATGAACCCTCTATAGCAATTTTCGTCAAACATTGTTTGCTTATAATTAATCTAGTTGCATCAACATTGTTGTAAATGACAAACGACAGACTCAACGATGTGCAATGCAATTATTAAACACATTCATTTAATGTACCATAACGAACGTGTCAGTTATTAATGTGTTGTAAGTGTGTCAAATGTTGCATTTGATAAACGACATAATCTTAATCAGATTGAAGGAAATATTACATCTTTTACAAAGACTACATACTGTGATGAATCCTTTATTATGATATATGACTGTGATTGTAAAAGGGAGCCCTCTATAGTTTTGGATAGTCCGGTATGTCAGGCTGTGGCTCCAAAGGAGAAAAGTTATGATTTTTAGGAAGAATACGACTGCCTCCGTGATAACAAGCACATGGCTTCGATGGAAAACACACTAGCAGCTTCTGTCTTTGAAACGTCGGTTCTATTCCTCGAACTCTTCATTTCCTCAAACTTTAACCCTTCCCTACTACACCACACGGCAACAACAAGGCCAGCCTGTTTTTATAACCCGGCGTATACAGGGTGAGTCAAAAAGACTGCAATAGTGGTAAGAAGCCATTTTGTTTTCAAAACCAAAATTCATTTTAAAACTTTTTAAACGTTGCAAGAATTATGTATTTAATCCTAACTTTGTGTGAAAAAATGAAGTCGATTACACTTTCCGTTTGCCTTTGGTGAACCTTTTGACCAGTGCACCCATTTCACACGTTTGTCCACGAGATACTCAGAATATGCATCAAATCGCAAAATGTGTCTCTCATTCACATTTGGAACTTGAGTTCATTTGTGATGTTATTGGAATTTGATGCATCCTTTCTTGTTTACATGTGAGTTAGCATAATCAATTATAATCATACCCATGCTATGAAAGCGTATAATGTTCTAAATTTCAATAAAAAACTGACATTTTTCATTTTTTTGTTGGCGGGATATTCAAATATGAAAGTGCAATGTGTGCCATTTCAAATGAAAATCACTGTGCTCATGGACAAACAGGTAAATTTGGTTGTGCAGCAAAGAGGGTCACCAAAGACAAACGAAAAATGCAATCGACTTCATTTTTCAACACAAAGTTAGGATTAAATACATCATTCTTGCAACGTTTAAAAAGTTTTAAAATTCATTTTGGTTTTGAAAACAAAATGGCTTCTTTCCACTATTGCAGTCTTTTTGACTCACCCTGTACAATGGACTCAGACTATAAACGAGGCGAAATAAACTGAGCCGAGTAGCCTTGACAGCGTGGTGTAGTTGAAAGGAGATGGGCTTTGGTGCTTGAGGTCCGTGGTTCAAATCCATGGGGTCGGTTGATCTTTCGGGTGAATTTTCTCCGACGGAAATAAATCTGTTGCCGTGTGGTGTTATAGAGTTAGGGTTATAGAGCTTCTTTTGTTTTCCTTCCAAATGTTGGTAATTTTCATCACTATAATATTAATAACCCAACCCTACTACACCACATGGCAACAACACGGCCAGCCTGTTTTTATAATCAGGCGTGCAAGTCTTTGAGTTATGGGCAATAACATGGACCCAGGCTAGTAGAAAGGAAACTCAAGAACGTTCAAAGTTGCATTAACCAGTGAAAGTTAAGAAACTGTCACTGTATTAACTTGGTGATAGAAAAACACGAACCATAGAAGAATCAGATCTAGAGAGACTTTGTTCCATCATGTGACCTCTGGTATATAAGTAAACTTGGTTGCCATGACCCCCGGGCCATGACCATATCTGCAAAACGTTTGCACAATGTAGTTTCAACCAAAGACTGTTAATTGACGATGATAACATTTGTTTAGGACATTTAGATTTGTCAAGTCTCCTAAAGTGTCATTCGCTCGGACTTAGAGTCTATAAAACAAAAGGATCCTATTTCAAACTTACTTCATGGAAACTTACCTTGATGGAGATTAATGATAGCCGCGTTGTCACGACGAACCTCTTATAGCTTATTTCCGTCATAAAACAAATAGCGATCGCACGAACGTGGTTTGCCCATGATTGATATGATTGCTATTTACATTACAAAGTGTGATACAATAATTGGCGACAGACAGCAAATGTCACGCTAAAACATCTACAGCACAATTATCGAGCACAATTATTTCATATACCGTGTCAAATACCTGTCAAGTTACTAATGTTTTGCAAAAATGTCAAACGTCGATTACTTCTGCCGTTCCCCATGGTCATAGATGTTTTTGTCGCGATTGGTAGCTAGTATGGTAATCGATATATTTTACTAATCATATTAAAACAGGTATAACTATGTGTTCCTATATTATATTACGCTAAAATACACGAGCTAAAATGGCATTAATACGTTGTCACCGGCAAACTATTATAACTAGGACTTATATTTCCTTAAATTACACAGGGTTGATCAAAGTTTCATCGATCATCATCATATGTCTGTTTACTACTACAAAACAATGCATGTATACTCAACATGGAACATCTGGAACGGTTACAGTTCGTGGATGTTACATTCACAGAGTCAATGGCTAATGTTATAGTTAAATATAACATAGCAAATATAGATTCAAGCGAAAGTCCATGTTATGTGCCCCTGGCGCGAACTAGTTGACATATTCTCAAAGCCGTGATTGTAGATCAACAACAAAACTCCCGGAAGCGTTTTCGCAAAGTAATGGATAGCTTTCTCAGAGCGTCGCTTTGCATCGATACGTAATGCTACGAGTACGAGTACGACATTATTGTGCCTTCCTTCGTTAGAAATGATGGATAACATGAGCGACGACAATTCTTACGCCCCACAAAATGCTTCAAACAGACAATAGGAGTGAATGGAAACGGAATAAAAAGGCGAGAACATACCTTTGAGCTTTTAATAGCCACATCCGGTTTCTTGGAAATTCGGCAAGTTAAAGGGACACAGACAGATTTCACAAAAAAATGAAATTCAATATTTTCACCTTGTTTAGATAAATGATATACATAGAAAGCCTCTCATGTAAAATGTCTTTAAAAAAAAGGCATTTTCTCAGCATTTCCGAAGGTATATTAGTGCTTTTTTTGTTTTGTTGGTATTTTGGTTAAAAATCACCACCAATTGAATCAGGGAGGTCATGACTATGTATCACGCAACAAGCCATGTCTGGTCTTTAAGGTTATTTTGAATAAACATGACACAAATAAGTAAGAAGCCATCTGTGGCCTTTTAGATGAATTTGGGTAGTTTCGATGTGATGTCATCGAAACTCAACTATGACGTATTGTTGTATATTGCAAAATTATGTCCGGAATGTCAATCTGATGTAAGAGGATACCTCGAAAATAATATTATGCAAATAAATGAATCCTAAAATGACAATTTCAATTTCCCAGTCTCTTATAATTATTTTCTAATTCTCAATGAAAGAAAAACGTGAAAAGGTGAATTCGGATTGTTACGTTCCCACGGCTATCAGAAACTAACCAATAACAGCGCTATAATAAGCATTGTATTTATCCTATTCTAAATAGTCTCGTTTAAACATCTGCAGAAAGTGTTACTGTACTATTTGGATTTAACCAAGAGTCAATATGGCAAATACTTCCCTTCATTACCATCCTAAAATAGGAAGTGATATCGAATAACGAATGTTCATAATAGTATAACAACACGCTCTAACTATGTTAACCGTTTACAAAGCTTATTGCGTTATCCTTAGATTCTCTCAATAATATCATGTTTATGAAAACAGAGAAAACCTTACGTTGGTGTTCAAGAGATTTGATCGCGATGATTTGATATGGAGAAGTTTATTATCCTCGAATAGCATTTAAGAACACGCGAGGAAGAGACAGATAGAACATTATATGCAGGTTTAGGTTTCAGTTGGGATATTGCATAACCTGATTTTCGTGTAGCGCCCCTGCCTAACAGATATCGTTGATAGCACAGAAACGTGTATGACTTGATTTTCAAAAGTAGAAATTGATATCCTGCAATGCATCTCGTATATGATCACTTAAATATTATAACTATGATCATTACACTGAAATAGAAGCTCTAATCGGATTTCCATTCATTAATAGGTGTACAGTCACAGCAAAAGGGTGCAGTTGTCTTCCAAAGAAAAGGTTGAGATCTTAATATCAACAAAAGGAGCTTTGTGAATCCTTCAAAATGACACCTTTGTGATTAAGATTTGATACTGATTTCTCATTTTTGAAGAAGAAAAAATATATTGAAAAATGGTCTATTTCCTATGTTTGCCATGCCTATTCCATCAATATCTCAAAATGCATTTTACCTACAACTGCATCTTTATGCCGCGACAGTTGGGGAGAGTGGGGAGTGTTCGCCCTATTTTCATTCTAGAGACACTAATTTTAAAGATTGAATGGACCTATTGATATTATGCAAAAGATTGATATCTTGGCTACATACGACCATGATCTCAGTACTATCTAGACCTTCCTGTAAAAGCAGGAGTAAATGATAAAGACAGGTGTCTCAAAAAGGCGAACTTGCCCGATGCTGGGGTAAGTTCGCCCATAGGCCGGGGTAAGTTCGCCCTAGGCTCAGAATTAGGTTACACAAAGTACCATAATAGTACCTAAATTGACATATGTGTCCACAGTTCTTCCTAATCCAAGTAAATTATATTTGGAATTCCAATTTTAATTTCAAATGGATTAAAAGTCAGAATGTTCCTTTATTTTTAAGAAATATTCTAGAAGTATGGTACTTTCATTCATTTTCAGAACCCGTTTCTGCTCGTGCCTGTGTGAATCAAGGAATATGGAATAATTCGTTTATAAAAGTTGGTAATAAAGCTGTTATGTATAGACAATGGCTAAAAGAAATGTGAGGTATGTAAAAGATGTGTTTTCTTAAGGCAATGATAGCTTTTTATCTTTCGAGAATTTCAAAACTAAATATGATATTAATTGCAATATTTTACACTACAATTATTTCAAGCTAAGAGAATTGTTAAAATGGCATATGATGTTTTAATTAAGAAAAAGTGCGAACGTCCCGAAAAAATAATTCAAAAGTGGGAAAATGATATTCAAGTTAATGAAGAAATGTGGCCTTATCTTTTTATGATTGCATTAAAATGTGCATTGGATATTCCTACCAGATCATTTCAATTTTTGTTGTTACATAGGCGGTTGCCAACGAATAAACTCGTTCAGAGAATTGGTTTAATTGATTCACCAAATTGTATGTTTTGTAATGGGAATGTTGAAAGTTTAATTCATTTGTTTTACGAGTGTGAACATGTTAAACGTTTTTGGACTAGTGTTGAGATCTTTTTAAATATCATTTTTGGAATTGATCTCAGCTTAACAAAATGTTCAACAATGTTTGGATACAATATTTTTGATCCGGACCCCTTACTAAATTATATTATATTATTCGGGAACCTGTACGTATACAGAAAAAGATGTGCAGGTTTACGGCCAATTTTTAAGTGTTTTAAGGGCTTAGTTCATTTTATATTCCGATTTGAACATCATATTGCCATTGGAAAGGAAATATTATATAAACACAATAAAAAATGGGGTTTATATAAAAGGTGGAAAGACAATAATTAAATACTGTACTTTATTATAAAGAGAATATTAAAACTAAATGTTCATATATATTATTGTTTCCTGTATGACAAATGCAAATAAATAGTTGGTGCACCGGCATCAACAAAAAGAAGAAGAAAAAAAAGTACCATAATATCCAATACATGTAGATTCGTTATTCTTCGTTATTATATTCCAAAATAAAATGTAGGGGTCCAAAATATAGCGGTGGGGGCACTTTTGCGGAACGTACTCATTCAGAATTTAAAAAATAAATAATATCAAATACCACAGTTTGAAATATTTTATAATAACGATTATCCTGTAAGTGGAACAATTTTCAAATTATGCAATAAATCCCTATTGTCGAACCTGCCCCATCATCATAGTGCGTATGTGCCCCAAATAGCGCAATAAGTTCATTGACCTATACCACGCATGTCCCACATACATTGATGGGTTGTTCACTGCATCAAATCCATAATCAATACCATACCTACTTAATGACAATCATCTGCCACGTTAATGTGGGAAGCTTGCGACATACTACTTTATCTATTGTGTGTTCGCCAAATTCAAGCAGTAGCCGCATAGATGAGAATCACGTGGTGGGCGAACCTGCCCATAGGGCGTACACTCTCCGCTCTCCCTATACATATTTTTTTTAAATATGGTATAAATAATGGTTAAAATATGACCACAATAACCAAGTGTAGTCAAGTAGAGTAGTGATTTGGAATGTTTTAAATTCTGATTGATATCCTAGAATGGTCGAAATTGACTTTGCTTGCCCAAAACTGGCCAAAGCAGGCAAAATGTGAGTATGGTCAATCAGAGTCATATTTATGAATCAGCACCATTTTTCACTTAAAGAAAATCTTGTCCAAACATCCGCCCAAAATCGGATTTTTGTATCCAACATAAATATGATAAACATTGAAAAGTGGGTTTTTTAAAAGCCGAAAGTTAGGACGATAAGATTTTTTTTATTTATTGAATCAGGTTAATTTTAACCTTAGTAAGATTTTGACTCCCCCACCCCCCACCTAAATGGAATTTGTTACCGTTGTTGGTGAAAAAAAGACCAAAATGACCAACATTTCACAAGTTAGGGCAATATAATATATTGTCATGTAATCAGGACCCTTTTCACCGTAGATATGCTCATTTGAATGTTCATAGCAAGATTCTAACTTTTACCTCAAAATATGGTCAGAATTGACATGGGTTAACATTTCACAAGTCAGCTCAATAAGAATTTACATCTATAGGAAAAGGAGCTGATTCTGATATTTTTACCCCATTTTTTGGAATCGGTACAAAGTATTACTTAAGGTAGGTGTCATACCTTCTTTAGGCAACACTATGATTAATGGCAACTTATCTCCAAGGGCAAAACATTCGTAGGATTAAAAGAATTGTTATTGTATACTCTGTTTGAAAATCTAGGACGGTTATCGCTCTCAGAAGTTTCAATCCCAAAATCAATGGACAAGTCAAACTGATGTGTAAACGTAGCAGGTATGAATTAAAGAGAATATTCATGTCGTATGCACCCCTGGCGCTTTCTGGTTGACAACTTTTCGAAGACGTTTTTGTGGATCAGGAGTTACAACAATCCCCGGAAGCGTTTACATCAAACCCGTTTGATCCAAATGTGTTTTATTTAACATAAGTACCACCTCAGTTTTATATAAAACCCTTGGTTTACATTGTTAAACCCTATTGCACCCTGTTTTCAACAACAAAACATTGTTTGATTTTTTTTTTAAATTGTGTGTTCATCATTTTTGTTGCTGTTGTTGAAATATTTGATTTTTTGTTGTTGAATTTTTTTTAAATTTTTATTGTTGACATTTTTGAAAATTACGAAAATTGCTCATTAAAATCATTAACATTTCCCGACAGTGGCGTATTCTGTTATCGATTTCGATTTTTTTTGCGCCGGTTGGGGAACATCCACGTTATTTAAGCGCGCGAAGAAAAGAAAACCAAATATGTCTCGCCAATTTGAAACTGATTAAACTATAGCTGCGCTACTGTTTGGTGGTGAAAAAATGGAAAAGTGTTCTTTAAGTCCAGATACTGGTATTATACCAATATCGTGCAATAATGGAATATAAAAATTGATACTGGTTCGATTTTAATGTTCCAGTATCTATTGATACTGGAACACCAAATTGTGTTCCAGTATCGAGCGATACTAGAACACATGATACCAGTGAGATTGTCTCAGTATTGAACGACACTGGAACATATTTATGTTCCAGTATCGCCAGATACTGGAATATTTGTCTTTGTACCCGTATCGAACGATACAGGGTGTACTAGTATTGGACGATACATCAACGATACATCATTGGTCAAAATGGGTTCCTCTAACGCCCAATGGACGAGGTCCAAAATCGATACCGATGCGCCAGAGTTTATGAATCTACTATACGCGTATAGTAGATTCATAAACTCTGGCGCATCGGTATCGATTTTGGACCTCGTCCATTGGGCGTTAGAGGAACCCATTTTGACCAATGATGAAACAGCGGTACTTTTATAGATGTTATTATCATGATTATTTGCGCTCCATAATCAAATGCTATTCATGATAGTGTGGATTTATGAATAGGGCTGATCATATAGCTTTACAATCACGACAACCAAAAACTTAATCCAGCAGCTTCAAATGTGTTATCCCTTTGGAAGCGGTTACCACAATAAAAACAAATCGACCATCATCGACCGTATACAGGTTTTCGAAAGAAAAATATTATGTATATCATTTTACCTATTCATAATTTAGTGGATACTTTTTCTTATTTTCCGTTTTTATTATGCACGTGGAATAAAGAAAACATTAAAATGAAAATAACTGTTCTACGTAATTATTTGCGAGAAAAAAACCGGAAAATAATTCAATAATCATTTTTTTTATATACCTAGGTACAAAACCATTTGTCCTAATTAAATTGAAAACAGTTATATCAACCAAGATATGGATTATAAACGTTACTTTAAGTATTTTTGGCTATGAGACCACCTGAATACCTTTATCAATTTATCTGAATAACAATACATTTCTTTATCGAAAATACGCGGGCAATTGACAACAAATGTTTGCAGGCAAAGTTATGCTGATAATCCAGACGCAAGTTCCCTGTCACTAGGTACATAGTGATGACTACATCACAGTAGTATATGCGCATGAAGACACGGTATTAACCTTGCATATTACGATTAAATTCAAGTGCCTCCCCCTATTTTGCTTCTGTTACCTCTTTACTGAAATGGTAAATCGCTTAAATCGGCCAATGTCTGCGAATCGACTATAGTACAGTCCAGAATCTGGGACCTGCAATGCACTGTTCCCAAAAACCAAAGCAAAAAACGACAGACCGACCGACTCTACCAGAGAGGTTCGTTTGCCCGTAGAAACAGGTTGGGTTGAGAGGTTCGTTTGCCCGTAGAAACAGGTTGGGTTTTTTTCGTCGCCTTATCTTATTTAAATCTCCATTGAGAGGGCTGGGCGGGTCGGGTTGATATTGGCAAAATATGGTCTATCAAAAATATTATGAAACCCTTTCATTCTATCTATACCTATCGCCATTTTGAGGGACATTGAGGGCGCAAATGAATTCATGTTGCTCACTATTAACCTATTAATCTATTCCAACTTAGAATAATGCACAATGTATTATCGTGGTCATAGCATTTTAGAAATAGATGCAAAGTGACGCTCTAAAAAGTCATTCATTATTTTCGTTTCTGGGAAATGTTGCAAAAGCAATTGAGATTTGATCCGTGTATTATAAGGAAAGCCATTTTGAATCACAGGGGCAGCCATTTTGATCACCACTTGCCACGTGGCAAAAATGCATCCCTAAATTGTCTTCAGTCGTATACCATAACGATTTGCCTACAAGCGTCTACTATGGCGTTAAACAATTGTAACGCTATAAAAAGTTGAATAACTAGAAAATAACTTTATAAGGGATCACGTCAAAACTCGACCGCCCGTTGACCGCCGGTTCCGCCCGGTTCTCCCAAAACGTGTCGTCTGTTATAATATACACACATAATGAGGTCAAATAGTTACACTCTGGTGAACACGACCGGTTGATACTGCCTCGTCTCACGCGTGAGCAATAAAGTCTTGAAGTAATGAGTTCTTAAGTCTCAGTTGACAACCAGTACAATATAGCTATTGATTTTTGCTGTGGTTGGCTTTTTCAATCTGTTTATATCTCAATTAACTTGTTAAAATCAATACCGAAAGTATATGAATGGTTTTTTTTACAGAACGATTACAGAGAGAGCTATTATGACCGCAAAGTAACAGATTGATAGTGTAAATTGATCTGGTTACAGCATTAAGTCAACCGGCGGTTGTTCAGTGGTGCATGCGTGAATATTCATATACCAGTAAAACATTTGACCTGAAAGAACCGGGCGGAACCGACCGTAACCGGCGGTCAACGGGCGGTCGAGTTTTGATGTCTTCCCTAACAAGTTGATACAAAGACCTTTAGCGTCATCATATGATCAATACTATTTAAGCTCATTTAGCGTTAAATTACTTCAGGATTATATCGAAATTACCTACGAAAAATAGCTTTGATACCCGTGACATTGATAAATGTGTTGTTCAAGAAGATTGACATAATAAATAAATTATTTTAAAAAATCCTTTGTTTTGTATTGTTTTTTGGCATGTTCATTAGACCATATTTCCTAATGCACACTGGCGACTTAACGCTCATTTTGTGGTGACAGGACTACGTTTTCTTAAGGAAAAGTGTACTTTAGACCCCAGATTCTGGACTGTACTAGTACCGTCCGATACTGTAACACCCAGTATCGTTCGATACTGGTACAAAGTCAGTGTTCCAGTCATCGGGCGATACTGGAACATAATTATATACCAGTATCGTTCAATACTGGGAAAAATCTCACTGGTATCACGTGTAGCAATATCGACCGATACACAGAGAATATTAATTCGTCAAGACAAATTAAACATTTTGTCATGGACATGGAAGGTTCGTCAGTTAAGAAATATTTTGTAATGCTAAACAATTATTTTTAAATGATAAATGATACCAATTTGTAGTATTTTTAATTAATTTTCAATAGCAAATATTTTCACGACTCATAAATATTTGACTTTCAATGACAAATGAATGAATGACAAATTAAATGACAAATTAAAAGAATAATGTTTAATCAATAATTAGTCATTTAATATGAATTAAAAATGAAATAGCAAATAAATGACTTATTTTAATTTGTCATTTCATTCATATTTAGTCATTTGAAATGACAATTTAAAACTTGTCATTTCAATTGTCATTCATTAATTTGTCATTAACAGTTGAATATATTTCAGTCAAGGGATTGTTTGTTACGATGACAATTAACTAGAAACACTCTAAATTGTTCTTTTAGCATTACAAATAAATGTGGACCATTACAGAATATTTCTTGAATCACAAAAACCTGCCAATTTTACGAAAAATGATAAAACGCTCATACTTACAGTTAATTAGTTTTACTTCAAAATAAAAGACTGATATATCGTCATGAAACTCGCCTTTGATCAAGAGTAATTGCAGCATTATTTTCAAAGCGATTTCCTTTGCAAACAGTTTTCGCACTAGCATCGTCTTAAATAACTGATATAGCCTAACTATTATTTGCGTCACTATGAAGTCTAATACACTGTTTCCTTACAGATGACAAATGTGACAATTAAATCATGTTCCATGTATGATCGTGTTATGTAATTTTCAGGATGAATGTACAAAGCATGTTGTTTTGTGTAACGATCGTCAAGCTATATGATGGATTCTTTATTCTAGTATCAATGTCGTTTTTTGGAACTTTGAAACTCGCGGTTGACAATGTTAAAAGCCGTCCACAACTAGTATAATGTTATATACATGAAAGTCGGTAGGCACTGGGTACGGATAACACAAGTTTAATAAATAAAGTCTTTACTACGTTGATATCTTCAATATCAGACAAAAAAGATTACGGAGAGAGATTAATTTCCATATGACAAGAAACACTTATTTATACAACGCTCGTGGGGAATGTACATGAACATCCAACTTATCTAAAAAAAACACCTGAAAACAATTTACACGAAATTTACCATTTCAATGACAGGTTAAGTTTTGTATAATCTATTTGTTGGAGTTGTCAAGCTTTTTACAATGAACATACGTATTGATGGAATTTGCTCTGCTGGTGCCTGTGTTCCATTTAATATGACTATTAAGATATTTATTATACCAATATCAACACAAAAATCTGTAGCATGGACATTTAACAATTTTGACAGGTTCCTTCATGGAACATAATAAAGCATCACATAAATGTGTTTGGTAATTGCGCTGTGGATGTTTTCAATTTGTATCACAATATGTAATGCGTATATCAATAACATAAATCATATGCAAATGACGTTGGTGCGATACCTGTTTGTATTACAACGGAAATAGCCTAACGAGGCCCGTGTTGAAAACATCTTGAACCATTGATCTTTATCAAGAGCAGTAACATTTATCCATTATGAGCCAGGTTTAAACGTGAGAATTTTCGTAATTGACGAAAGTGATATACGGATGCATATTAATCAATGTCATGTTCGTCAGTCTATTGTTATATTCTCAGTGAATACTTATACGTATGAGCCTTACGCACTAATTTTGCGGTTCGGCCTTAAATGATAACGGTCACATGATGACACTAAGTCTCCAGATCTGCTTATTAGTGTTATGTTTGTGTTATTTAATCATCTGCAAAATGCAACTGGCTGATCTTATCTACTAAATACGATTCAAACTAATTGCTAGTTACAAAGGCATAGCGATCCTACAAGGTAACTCTGATATTAATTACATTTCTTAATCAAATGGTTAGTAGGGGAACGATAATATTAATTGGCACACTTAAAAGTCTTTAAGAGTGAATTTTTTCTAAGTTGACAAACTTTTGGACACACATTTTTTAGATTTTGCCTAAAGTTTGGGAGGTGAAAGACATTTAGTAGTTATGTAAAAAAATTGTATTAAAAAATTCAGCAACCCTCTGTTGCCATGGTAACGAGCCTATCTTGTTTTAGGACATTTTAGGGGGAAATGCTCCTAATTATACTGATTTCAGCAACAAAAAAAGTAAAAGTTTGGCAGAACCCTACACCAAGGTGGTACATCTTTTGCCCAAACTGACTTCATGAATGAGTTGCCCTATCTCTGGTCTAACAAACCAACCGATTTAGATAAGTCAGTGTTGCCATATTGATACCCTGTTGCCAAGTTTAAATATCACATTTTGAGGAAGTTGAAAAAGTCAGATATTACTAACCGACTTCGGGTTGCTACAGTTCCCCTCGAGGTGATTTGTTTTTCTTTGTGCTTTGTTTTTATAACAAGGACCTAATACCCTTTGAGTTAATTCAAGAAAAAAAATGGGGAAACCCGGCACTTACGAATCACGTGACCTGAAGTCACATGATCCAATTTACGGGAAATTGCATAGCCGGGTATATATGGGGGTTACCGTGCACCCCCAGGACTCCCCCAAACAACTTTTTTTTTACTTCCTTTCATTGTCCTAAAACATATTCAGTATGTTACCAGCATGATTTTAGTATACTAATGGGTTATTCAAGATGGCGTCGAAAATGGCCGCCAAAAGGTCAAATTTCTTAAAATGACATTATATCAATCATAATCGGGATCAAAATGTACGGTGAAAGTATAGTTTTAATAGTGGGACGTATGTATTAGACAACTAGGAACTCATATCGAGTACTTTTACTTTGTTAACATACCTAAATCCAAGATGGCCGCCAAAATGGCTGCCAAAAATGCTATAATTCCATACATTTGGCATATATCAGCCCAACATGTATGATTAGAGTATCGTTTTAACAATGGGATGTATGTGTTAGACCCTAGAAGCTGACAGGCGGCATTTTTGCTTTGTTTAAAAATCTTAAATCCAAAATGGCCGCCAGATTGATCAAAAGTCCATACAATGACATGATATTATCAAAATGAATGATGAAAATATAGTTTTTATCAATGGGATGTATTTATTATATCACTAGTAACTCATATCCAGTATTTTTGCTTTGTTAGCATATTTTAAATCCAAAATGGCTGCCAAAATGAGTCCCAAAATGGCTGCTAAAATTGTCAAATTCCATAAGATAAGGATAATAACAACCAGAATGTATGATGAAAATATAGTTTTAACAATGGGATGTATGTATTGTATTAGACCACAAGTAACTCAAATCCGGTATTTTTTTTTGTTAACATACTTAAATCCAAAATGGCTGCCAAATTGGGTCCCAAAATGGCTGCAAAAATTGTCAAATTCCATAAGATAGGATACTATCAACCAGAATGTACGATGAAAATATAGTTTTATCAACGGGATGTATGTATTAGACCACTAATAACTATTATCCAGTATTTTTGCTTTGTAATGACATACTTTAAATCCAAAATGGCCGCCAGAATGATGGCAAAAAATTGTCACAATTCCCTAAATTGACCAAGATGTATGATGAAAATATATGTATGTATTATTTCACTAGTACTAACTCATATCCAGTATGTATGCTTTGTTAACATACTTGAAATACAAAATGGCTGCCAAAATGGGTCCCAAAATGACTGCCAAAATGGGTCCCAAAATGACTGCCAAAATGGGTCCTAAAATGACTGCCAAAATGGGTCCCAAAATGACTGCAAAAATGGTCAAATTCCATAAAATAGGATGATATCAACCAGAATGTACAATGAATATATAGTTTTAACAATGGGATGTATGTATTAGACCATTAGTAACTACTATCCAGTATTTTTGCTTTGTAGAACTTTAAATCCAAAATTGCCGCCAAAATGGTTGTTGTAAATGTAAAAATAGGCTATAAGTGTGTATTTTGTATCACATTCACCAAATGATATGTTCTAATATGACACTATAAATAAATTAATACTGCTTCTCAGGTATTTTAACCTTTGGCCGACATCTTAGATGTTTTAAAATACTCAAACTAGATACAGCCCCTAGGCTTTATCATATATTATAGCGAATGTTGTCCCATTAGATTTGGGGTATTGGTATTATATACATAGTACGGTAATTTACAATACAACGCAATTTGTTTAGGTCATTTAACATCAACTTAACCATTTGGCAGCCATTTTGGAAACTGAAACAGAATAAAAATTGTCACAGAGGTGGGTCTTATATCTAAATGCAATAGCTTAGCAGTTTAGAACATACTATTTGGCGAATATGATGCAAAATACACACTCATTTTGGAAGCCATTTTGGATTTTAAGTATGTTATCAAAGCATAAATACTGGATATGAGTTACTTGTGGTCTAATACATACATATATACATCCCATTGTTAAAACTATATTTTCATCATACATTCTGGTCGTTATTATCTTATCTTATGGAATTTGACAATTTTAGCAGCCATTTTTGGACTCATATTGGCAGCCATTTTGGATTTTAAGTATGTTAACAAAGCAAAAAAACTGGATATGAGTTACTAGTGATATAATAAATGCATCCCATTGTTAAAAGCTATATATTCATCATTCATTTTATTTATATTATGTCATTTTATGGACTTTTGACCAATTTTGGCCATCATTCTGGCGGCCATTTTTAAGATTTGTAAACAAAGCAAACATACAGCATATGAGCTTATAGAGATCTAACACATACACCCCATTGTTAAAACTATACTCAGATCATACATGCTGGGCTGATAAATGCCAAATGTATGGAATTTTAGCATTTTTGGCAGCCATTTTGGAGGCCATCTTGGATTTAGGTATGTACTCGATATGAGTGTCTAGTGGTCTAATTCATACGTCCCACTATTAAAACTATACTTTCACCATACATTTTGATCCCGATTTTGATTGATATAATATAATTTCAGGAAATTTGACCTTTTGGCGGCCATTTTCGACGCCATCTTGAATAACCCCTTAGCATAGCAAAATCATTTTGGTAACATACTGAATATGTTTTAGGACAATGAAAGGAAGTTTAAAAAAAGTTGTTTGGGGGAGTCCTGGGGGTGCACAGTAACCCCCCCCCCCCCCCCCCCCATATATACCCGGCTATGCAATTTCCCGTAAATTGGATCATGTGACTTCAGGTCACGTGATACGCAAGTGCCGGGTTTCCCCATTTTTTTTCTTGAATTAACTCAAAGGGTATTAGGTCCTTGTTATAAAAACAAAGCACAATGAAAAACAAATCACCTCGAGGGGAACTGTAGCAACCCGAAGTCAGTTAGTAATATCTGACTTTTTCAACTTCCTCAAAATGTGATATTTGAACATGGCAACAGGGTATCAATATGGCAACACTGACTTATCTAAATCGGTTGGTTTGTTAGACCAGAGATAGGGCAACTCATTCATGAAGTCAGTTTGGGCAAAAAATGTACCACCTTGGTGTAGGGTTCTTCCAAACTTTTACTTTTTTTGTTGCTGAAATCAGTATAATTAGGAGAATTTCCCCCTAAAATGACTTAAAACAAGATAGGCTCGTTACCATGGCAACAGAGGGTTGCTGAATTTTGTAATACCATTTTTTTACATAACTACTAAATGTCTTTCACCTCCCAAACTTTAGGCAAAATCTAAAAAATGTGTGTCCAAAAGTTTGTCAACTTAGAAAAAATTCACTCTTAATTGGCACACTATTCGGAGTGGTAACATAACCTTAGCACACTACGGCAGGTGTTTGACCTTTTTCTCAATAGGCTTGATGTGACGAGTACAAATAAAGAACAAAGAACTAAGAACCCCATTATTCATCAGTGTCAGTTTCAGTATTTCATAAACAATACATAAAATAAACAGAAGTATCGACATTAGTGGGCTAACCAAATGTGAGCGAGACCTGCAAAGAAAATTGGCAACTCTCATTTACAATCCGGCATTAAATGTCCTTCGATCTATATTCTATTGATGTCTGTAATCCTAATTGCAAATTACAAATCATTAAAGAAGTACCAAGCATTGTGCGTTGATGAAACATTCGTAGAATTAAAAGCAATTTTATTGCACTAGATGTTTGGAGATCTAGGACAGTTATGGCTCGCAAAGGTTTCAATCCCGAAATCAATGGAAAAGACAAAGTGATGTGTAAACGTAGCAGGTATAAATTCAAGAGAATAATCATGTCATGTGCCTCTGGCACTTTTCTGGTTGATAACTCTCCGTTTTTGTGGATCAGGAGTTGCAGTACTCCCCGGAAGCGTTTGTGTCAAAAATATTAAAAATTGTGTTTTACCCAAAATACAAACCACCTCAGTGATATTAGAACATTCAAAGTATAAACCCTCGGTGCACATTGATAAAAGCCTTTTCCACCAAAGTTATGATAATGGAACACGGATCTAATCTTTACTTATATCTCCGTTTTGAGAACAGATATCCATGTTATGCAAATGGGGAATTGTTAAGTGCTTCACTCGGAGTGATTTTGGCACAAGATAAAATCCTTTCATTATGTTATGTATGCCCACTTATCGTCTTGCTGAAGAAATTTGTGGGTGTAAATAAACTCGTGTGGCTCCCTATTAATCTATTTTCTATTCCAACAATGCACAATATCTTATTGTGCTCATAGCACTATTAGGATCGATGCAAAATGACGCCCTAAAAAGTAATTTATTATTTTCAAAAACTCTTTTGGCGAATATTGCCAGCCGTTTTGAATTCATGGGGACAGCCATTTTGATCCCCGCTTGTCACGTGGCAAAAATGCAACCCTAATTTGTCATCAAACATATACCATAAAGATACAAAAATCAAAGCCAAGGTTGGTTTTAACAAATGTTTAAATTAATTTTAATTTTATGTTTGCATACAAACATCTACTATGGTATTGGGCAATTGTGACGCTTTAAAAAAACAAGAATATCCTTCATTGTTGTATGGTTGAATAACTAGAACAAAGCATTATAACAAGTTGACCTAAAAAAGAGCTTTAGTTTAATCATTTGCCCACTAATTAAGCAAATAATAAAATAGTTCAGAAGCAGATCGAAATGTGTAGCCTTTTCACGGATAAAAATATTGGAATGCAGATAGACATCACATAACGTACTTTGGGAATTTAGATGTTTTCTCATAAAATGTTATTGGTGTGACTTACTTTAAAGTTTGCAACGGGTTTGCAATAGACCCAGGTTCCACCCTAGTTTCATGAACCCACATGAATGATACTCGTTTTTATAATGATTAATAGGAGTGAAATGTTTTGAAAATGAACCCTCCATAGCAATTTCCGTCAAACATTGTTTGAATATAATTGATCTAGTTGCATCAAGCAAACATTGTTGTAAATGACAAACGACAGACTCAACGATGTGCAATGCAATTATTAAACACATTTATATTTAATGTACCATGAAGAAACGTGTCAGTTATTAATGTGTTGTAAGTGTGTCAAATGTTGCAATTGATAAACAACATAATCTGAATCATATTGAAGGAAATATTACATCTTTTACAAAAACTACATACTATGATTAATCCTATATTACGATCTATGACTGTGATTATAAAAGGGAACCCTCTATAGTTTTGGATAGTCCGGTATGACAGGCTGTGTCGCCAAGGGAGATAAGTTATGATTTGCAGGAAGAAGACGACTGCCTACGTGATAACACACTAGCAGCTTCCGTCTTTGAAACGTCGGTTCTATTCCTCGAACTCTTTTTTTCCTCAAACTATTAACCTTAACCCTACTACATCACACGGCAACAACACGGCCAGCCTGTTTTTTATAACCCGGCATGCACGTTTTTGGGCTATAAAATGGACCCAGGCTATATACGAGGCTAAATATACTGAGCCGAGTAGCCTTGACAGCCGTGGTGTAGTGGAATGGAGATGGGCTTTGGTGCTTGAGGTCCGTTGTTTAAATCCAGGGGGTATAAGGGTGACCTTTCGGGTGAATATTCTACATCTGAAAAAAATCATGTTGCCGTGTGGGGTTATAGAGTTAGATTTATAGAGCTTTTTTTCCCCTTCCAAATGCTGGTAATTTTCATCCCTATAATAACCCTAACCCTACTAAACCACACGGCAACAACACGGCCAGCTTGTTTTTATAACCCGGCGTGCGAGTCTTTGGGCTATGGGCTATAAAATGGACCCAGGCTAGTAGACAGGAAACTCAAGAACGTCCAAAGTTGCATTTACTTGGTGATAGAAAAACACGAACCATAGAAGAATCAGATCTAGAGAGATTGAGTTCCATCATGTTACCTCTGGACTCTGGTATATGAGTAAACTTAGTTGCCATGACCCCCGGGCCATGACCATATCTGCAAACGCTTGCACAATGTAGTTTCAACCAAAGACTGGTCATTGACGATGATAACATTTGTTTGGGACATTTAGATTTGTCAAGTCTCCTAAAGTGTCATTCGTTCGGACTTAGAGGATCCTATTTCAAACTATACTTCATGGAAACTTACCTTGATGGAGATTAATGATAGCCGCGTTGTCACGACGAACCTCTTATAATAGCTTATTTCCGTCATAAAACAAATAGCGATCGCACGAACGTGGTTTGCCCATGATTAATGTGATTGCTATTTACATTACAAAGTGTGATACAATAATTGGCGACAGACAGCAAATGTCACACTAAAACATCTATAGTACAATTATCGAGCACAATTATTTCATGTACCGTGTCAAACACCTGTCAAGTTACTAATGTTTTGCAAACATGTCAAACGTCTATTACTTCTGCTGTTCCCCTTGGTCATAGATATTTTTGTCGGGATTGGTAGCTAAGTGGTAATCGATATATTTTACTAATCATATTAAAACAGGTATAACTATGTGTTCCTATATTATAGTACGCTAAAACACACGAGCGAAAATGGCATTAATACGTTGTCACCGGTAAACTATTATAACAAGGACTTATATTTTCTTAAATTACACAGGGTTGATCAAAGTTATCAACATCTATGTCAAATGTCTGTTTACTACTACAAAACAATGCATGTATACTTAACATGGAACATCTGGAACGGTTATAGTTCGTGGATGTTACATTCACAGAGTCAATGGCTAATGTTATCGTTAAATATAACATAGCAAATATAGATTCAAGCGAAAGTCCATGCTATGTGCCCCTGGAGCGACCTAGTTGACATATTCTCAAAGCCGTGATTGTAGATCAGCAACAAAACTCCCGGAAGCGTTTTCGCAAAGTAATGGATAGCTTTCTCAGAGCGTCGCTTTGCATCGATACGTAATGCTACGAGCACGACATTATTGTGCCTTCCTTCGTTAGAAATGATGGATAACATAAGCGACGACGAATCCTTACGCCCACAAAATGCTTCAAACAGACAATGGGAGTGAATGGAAACGGAATAAAAAGGCGAGAACATACCCTTGAGCTTTTAGTAGCCACATCCGGTTTCTTGGAAATTCGGCAAGTTAAAGGGGCACAGAGAGATTTCTCAAAAAAAACTTTTTGTCTTTAAGTGAACAATAATTGTATAACTGGTTCGTTCGTCTGTGCTCTGTGGCAATTTCTTTTAGTGAGTTTTTGCCTTTAATGATGCGTAATAAACGCCCTTTGATTTTCGATGGAGTTAGAAACATTTGAATTTAGCCAAAATATTTCAAACTATGAAGTATTGTTGTTTATTGCCAAATTATGTCCGGAATGTGAACCTGATGCAAGAGGATACCTAGAAAATAATGCAAAGAACTGAATCCTAAAAGGACAATTTCAATTTCCCAGCCTCTTATAATAATTTTCCAATTCTCAATGAAAGAAAAACGTGAAAAGGTGAATTCGGATTGTTCCCACTGCTATCAGAAACTAACCAATAACAGCGCTATAAGCATTGTATTTATCCTATTCTAAATAGTCTCGTTTAAACATCTGCAGAAAGTGTTACTGTACTATTTGGATTTAACCAACAGTCAATATGACAAATACTTCCCTTCATTACCATCCTAAAATAGGAAGTGATATCGAATAACGAATGTTCATAATAGTACAACAACACGTTTTAACTATGTTAACCGTTTACAAAGCTTATTGCGTTATCCTTAGATTCTCTCAATAATATCATGTTTATGCAAACAGAGAAAACCTTACGTTGGTGTTCAAGAGATTTGATCGCGATGATTTGATATGAAGAAGTTTATTATCCTCGAATAGCATTTAAGAACACGCGAGGAAGAGACAGATAGAGCATTATATGCAAGTTTAGGTTTCAGTTGGGATATTGCATAACCTGATTTTCGTGTAGCGCCCCTGCCTAACAGATATCGTTGATAGCACAGAAACGTGTATGACTCGATTTTCAAAAGTAGAAATTGATATCCTGCAATGCATCTCGTATATGATCATTAAATATTATAACTATGATCATTACACTGAAATAGAAGCTTTAATCGGATTTCCATTCATTAATAGGTGTACAATCACAGCAAAAGGGTGCAGTTGTCTCCCAAAGAAAAGGTTGAGATCTTAATATCAACAAAAGGAGCTTTGTGAATCCTTCAAAATGACACCTTTGTGATTAAGATTTGATACTGATTTCTCATTTTTGAAGAAGAAAAAAAATATTGAAAAATTGTCTATTTCCTATGTTTTCCATGCCTATTCCATCAATATTTCAAAATGCATTTTCTCTACAACTGCATCTATATGCCGCGACAGTTAGGGAGAGCGGGGAGTGTTCGCCCTATTTTCATTTGAAGAGTTCTAGAGACACCAATTTTAAAGATTAAATGGACCTATTGATATTATGCAAAAGATTGATATCTTGGCTACATACGACCATGATCTCAGTACTCTAGACCTTCCTGTAAAAGCAGGAGTAAATGATAAAGACAGGTGTCTCAAAAAGGCGAACTTGCCCGATGCTGGGGTAGGTTCGCCCATAGGCCGGGGTAAGTTCGCCCTAGGCTCAGAATTAGGTTACACAAAGTACCATAATAGTACCTAAATTGACATATGTGTCCACAGTTCTTCCTAATCCAAGTAAATTATATTTGGAATTCCAATTTTAATTTCAAATGGATTAAAAGTCAGAATGTTCCTTTATTTTTAAGAAATATTTTAGAAGTATGGTACTTTCATTCATTTTCAGAACCCGTTTCTGCTCGTGCCTGTGTGAATCAAGGAATATGGAATAATTCGTTTATAAAAGTTGGTAATAAAGCTGTTATGTATAGACAATGGCTAAAAGAAATGTGAGGTATGTAAAAGATTTGTTTTCTTAAGGTAATGATAGCTTTTTATCTTTCGAGAATTTCAAAACTAAATATGATATTAATTGCAATATTTTACACTACAATTATTTCAAGCTAAGAGGATTGTTAAAATGGCATATGATGTTATAATTAAGAAAAAGTGCGAACGTCCCGAAAAAATAATTCAAAAGTGGGAAAATGATATTCAAGTTAATGAAGAAATGTGGCCTTATCTTTTTACGATTGCATTAAAATGTGCATTGGATATTCCTACCAGATCATTTCAATTTTTGTTGTTACATAGGCGGTTGCCAACGAATAAATTCGTTCAGAGAATTGGTTTAATTGATTCACCAAATTGTATATTTTGTAATGGGAATGTTGAAAGTTTAATTCATTTGTTTTACGAGTGTGAACATGTTAAACGTTTTTGGACTAGTGTTGAGATCTTTTCAAACATCATTTTTGGAATTGATCTCAGCTTAACAACATTTTCAACAATGTTTGGATACAATATTTTTGATCCGGACCCTTTACTAAATTATATTATATTATTCGGGAACCTGTACGTATACAGAAAAAGATGTGCAGGTTTACGGGCAATTTTTAAGTGTTTAAGGGCTTAGTTCATTTTATATTCCAAGTTGAAAATCATATTGCCATTGGAAAGGAATTGTATATAAACACAATAAAAAATGGGGTTTATATAAAAGGTGGAAAGACAATAATTAAATACTGTACTTTATTATATAGAGAATATTAAAACTAAATGTTCATATATATTATTGTTTCCTGTATGACAAATGAATAAATAGTTGGTGCGCCGGCATCAACAAAAAGAAGAAGAAAAAAGTACCATAATATTCAATACATGTAGATTCGTTATTCTTCGTTATTATATTCTAAAATAAAATGTAGGGGTCCAAAATATAGGGGTGGGGGCACCTTTGCGGAACATACTCATTCAGAATTTGTGAAACAATTTTCAAATTATGCAATGAATCCCTAATGTCGAACCTGCCCCATCATCATAGTGCGTATGTGCCCCAAATAGCGCAATAAGTGCATTGACCTATACCACGCATGTCCCACATACATTGATAGGTTGTTCACTGCATCATATCCATAATCAATACCATACCTACTTAATGACAATCATCTGCCACGTTAATGTGGGAAGCTTGCAACATACTACTTTATCTATTGTGTGTTCGCCAAATTCAACCAGTAGCCGCAAAGATGAGAATCACGTGGTGGGCGAACCTGCCCGTACACTCTCCGCTCTCCCCTATACATATTTTTTATTTAGAAATGTATTTAATTTTTATTTAAAATATGGTATAAATAATGGTTAAAATATGACCACAATAAGTGTAGTCAAGTAGAGTAGTGATTTGGAATGTTTTAAATTCTGATTGATATCCTAGCTGGCCAAAGCAGGCAAAATGTGAGTATGGTCAATCAGAGTCATATTTGTGAATCAGCACCATTGTTCGGATTTTTGTATCCAACATAAATATGATAAACATTGAAAAGTGGGTTTTTTAAAAGCCGAAATGACAAAAGTTCCACAAGTTAGGACGATAAGATTTTTTTTTTTATTGAATCAGGTTAATTTTAACCTTAGTAAGATTTTGACTCCCCCCCCCCCCCCCCCCCCCCACCTAAATGGAATTTGTTACCGTTGTTGGTGAAAAAAGACCAAAATGACCAACATTTCACAAGTTAGGGCAATATAATATATTGTCATGTAATCAGGACCCTTTCACCGTAGATATGCTCATTTGAATGTTCATAGCAAGATTCTAACTTTTACCTCAAAATATGGTCAGAATTGACATGGGTTAACATTTCACAAGTCAGCTCAATAAGAATTTACATCTATAGGAAAAGGAGCTGATTCTGATATTTTTACCCCATTTTTTGGAATCGGTACAAAGTATTACTTAAGGTAGGCTTGTCATACCTTCTTTAGGCAACACTATGATTAATGGCACTTATCTCCAAGGGCAAAACATTCGTAGGATTAAAAGAATTTTTATTGCATACTCTGTTTGAAAATCTAGGACGGTTATCGCTCTCAGAAGTTTCAATCCCAAAATCAATGGACAAGTCAAACTGATGTGTAAACGTAGCAGGTATGAATTAAAGAGAATATTCATGTCGTATGCACCCCTGGCGATTTCTGGTTGACAACTTTTCGAAGACGTTTTTGTGGATCAGGAGTTACTACAATCCCCGGAAGCGTTTACATCAAACCCGTTTGATCCAAATGTGTTTTATTTAACATAAGTACCACCTCAGTTCTATTAGGCCTATCAAATATAAAACCCTTGGTTTACATTGTTAAACCCTATTGCACCCTGTTTTCAACAACAAAACATTGTTTGATTTTTTTTTTAATTGTGTGTTCATCATTGTTGTTGCTGTTGTTGAAATATTTGATTTTTTGTTGTTGAAATATTTTTTAAATTTTATTGTTGACATTTTTGAAAATTACGAAAATTGCTCCAAAATCATTAACATTTCCCGACAGTGGCGTACTCTGTTATCGATTTCGATTTTTTTGCGCCGGTTGAGGAACATCCACGTTATTTAAGCGCGCGAAGAAAAGAAAACCAAATATGTCTCGCCAATTTGAAACTGATTAAACTATAGCTGCGCTACTGTTTGGTGGTGAAAAAATGGAAAAGTGTTCTTTAGGTCCAGATACTGGTATTATACCAATATCGTGCAATAATGGAATATAAAAATTGCCAGTATCGGTCGATACTGGTTCGATTTTAATGTTCCAGTATCTATTGATACTGGAACACCAAATTGTGTTCCAGTATCGAGCGATACTAGTACACATGATACCAGTGAGATTGTCCCAGTATTGAACGACACTGGAACATATTTATGTTCCAGTATCGCCAGATACTGGAATATTTGTCTTTGTACCCGCATCGAACGATACAGGGTGTACTAGTATTGGACGATACTATAGTAGATTCATACACTCTGGCGCATCGGTATCGATTTTGGACCTCGTCCATTGGGCGTTAGAGGAACCCATTTTGACCAATGATGAAACAGCGGTACTTTTATAGATGTTATTATCATGATTATTTGCGCTCCATAATCAAATGCTATTCATGATAGTGTGGCTTTATGAATAGGGCTGATCATATACAATCACGACAACCAAAAACTTAATCCAGCAGCTTCAAATGTGTTCTGGTCAGAAGTCACAAACTGGTCCAAAAAAAAGTTTCACTTCTAATAATGTTGAGAAATGCACCAATTCTGATTAAACGGGACAAAACTTAAGTTTTACATACTTAATGACCCACAAACTATATATTGTTGGAAAGCTTAAGATTCAAGATTTTTTATTTTTGCCAAAAAGAATCAAATTATACAGGGTGTGTACAATTTTTACAGGGTGGAACATAAAAAATTTGATCGTTTTTGCTCCTCACAAAATAGTTTGATAGTTTGTACAATTAGGGTTTAGCTGAAAATAGTCACCAAAATCAGAACAACCGCAGAAGGTGCTACCAAATTTGCTAAGAATCATTTGCCCAAAATGTACACAGGAAAAGTACAGGGTGTCTAAAATTATGATGAAATAATGCATAAAATGAATGTTTGTATATAATATTATATGAAATAAAGTTAGCATGGACCATTTAATTTAAAAGAAAATGGTTATCAAAATGAACTATAAATATAGTTAAAGTTCCTTTTATTTTGAATACAGGGTGGTCCAAAATAGGTCTAAATAGCAAATTTTTCATAAATCTATGAACAATTCTGTGAAGAAACACTTCTGGCTTTTTTAGTTAAATGTTTACTACCCAGGGTAGAAAAGGACCGAAGAGTCACACAAATGAAATAGAGAGACTGCGATTTGGCCATTGTTTAATCAATAAAATGAATAAAACTGTGTATTTTTTACATTAAAACACTCCCTGAATTGAACATCATATTCTAGTAGAGAATGTCTAGATAACAATTCAATATTAGTATTCATAGTAGCAGGCACATGTTATTAACACATATGAGAAGTTTGAAAACTTACCTATGTATACTTTTAAAATGGCATCAATTTCAAAAGTTCTAGTTTTCCGCTATTTTGTGTACAAACCTATGGGCGCCTCATCCACCGGCGCCTCATCCACCGATCCCACCCTTGACTCACTCGACGTTTAAATTGATAACTTCACTGTTGCTAAACATGTGGCTTTAATTCTTTTTTTATTCGGTAGCTGGATAAATTGTCTTTAATATGATACCAAAAATGTTATGTTTTTTGACAACTTCTATTTAAAATAGAGACACGTATCACGATTTTAAGGATTTTTTGAAACGATCCCACCTTATTTGATATACCTATTAGTGACCTGTGACCTTATCCCTTTGGAAGCGGTTACCACAATAAAAACAAATCGACCATCATCGACCGTATACAGGTTTTCGAAAGAAAAATATTATGTATATCATTTTACCTATTCATAATTTAGTGGATACTTTTTCTTATTTTCCGTTTTTATTATGCACGTGGAATAAAGAAAACATTAAAATTTAAATAACTGTTCTACGTATTTATTTGCGAGAAAAAACCGGAAAATAATTCAATAATCATTTTTTTTATATACCTAGGTACAAAACCATTTGTCCTAATTAAATGGAAAACAGTTATATCAACCAAGATACGGATTATAAACGTTACTTTAAGTATTTCTGGCTATGAGACCACCTGAATACCTTTATCAATTTATCTGAATAACAATACATTTCTTTATCGAAAATACGCGGGCAATTGACAACAAATGTTTGCAGGCAAAGTTATGCCGATAATCCAGACGCAAGTTCCCTTTCACTAGGTACATAGTGATGACTACATCACAGTAGTATATGCGCATGAAGAGACGGTATTAACCTTGCATATTACGATTAAATTCAAGTGCCTCCCCCTCTTTTGCTTCTGTTACCTCTTTACTGAAATGGTAAATCGCTAAAATCGGCCAATGTCTGCGAATCGACTATAGTACAGTCCAGAATCTGGGACCTGCAATGCACTGTTCCCAAAAAACCTAAGCAAAAAACGACAGACCGACCGACTCTACCAGAGTGGTTTGGGTGCCCGTAGAAACAGGTTGGGTTTATTCGTCGCCTTATCTTATATAAATCTCTATTGAGAGTGCTGGGCAGGTTGGGTTGATATTGGCAAAATATGGTCTATCAAAATATTATGAAATCCTTTCATTCTGTTCTGCATGCATACCTATCGCCATTTTGAAGACATTGAGGGCGTAACTGAATTCAAGTTGCTCCCTATTGACCTTTTTTCTATTCCAACTTAGAATAATGCACAATATATTATCGTGGTCATAGCATTTTAGAAATAGATGCAAAGTGACGCTCTAAAAAGTCATTCATTATTTTCGTTTCTGGGAAATGTTGCAAAAGCAATTGAGATTTGATCCGTGTATTATAAGGAAAGCCATTTTGAATCACAGGGGCAGCCATTTTGATCACCACTTGCCACGTGGCAAAAATGCATCCCTAAATTGTCTTCAGTCGTATACCATAAAGATTTGCCTACAAGCGTCTACTATGGCATTAAACAATTGTAACGCTAGAAAAAGTTGAATAACTAGAAAATAACCTTATAACAATGTAATAAAATGTTCTTTTGACGAATCCAATAAATCGTACTTACTAGTTACGTTTCGACTCCTTACTGAGCTGGAGTCTTCATCTGACTGGCAACCTTCTGATTTGTCCTATTGGTTTTATAGGCACGATTCTCGCCGATAGAGAGAAAGACGCAAAGAAAGACGAACACAAAGAAAGACGACACCAACAAATCCAAGGGCTTAGTAGTCATCCCCTACGTCAAGGGCTTATCAGAGAAAGCATCAAGAGTGTTCAAGAAACACGGCTTCGCCACGGCTATGAAGCCACACACGACGCTTCACAAATTGTTAGTCCATCCAAAAGACAAGCGGGACCCAGACCACACTCCGGAAATTGTATACGAAATTCCGTGCAACGGTTGTAAGAAAACTTACATAGGAGAGAGCGGTCGATTATTCGGGACAAGACTGAAAGAACACACAACTGAGGTTGATAAATTTGAGGCTAGGTCTTACACACGGGCAGTGAGAAAGGCGTCAGTAGGTGAACAACACAAGTCGCGGACCATCACGGACCATGTGGCTGCCACAAATCATGCCATAAATTGGGACGAGGCTAAAATCATCGACAAAGAAGGACATAAAACCACGAGATGGCTCAAAGAAGCCATTTGGATCCGCAGGCGAGGACAAGACACAATGAATAAGGACGAGGGGGCTTACAAGTTGAATAACATTTACGACCAACTGATTGAAACTCCGCCCTCTATCGGCGAGAATCGTGCCTATAAAACCAATAGGACAAATCAGAAGGTTGCCAGTCAGATGAAGACTCCATATACACACGGATGCATATTAATCAATGTCATATTCGTCAGTCTATGGTTTGTATTCTCAGTGAATACGGTACCAAGGTTAGGCAGTGTGGGTAGGTTCTTTATTGTCAGAACTACCAAGTTTACTTAGGTCGCACTTCAAAACCAGTACGTATGATTCATACGTATAAGTGACGTGTACGTAAGACTTATACGATAGTCGTCAAAGGGCTACATTGCATAATAATAATGAGCTGAGACCATTGAATATTTCTATATTATTATGGAAAAATTTACATCGGTCTTAGTTCAATTTTCAAAGGCACTTAGGCCTACGTATGGTACTGCAAACTATTACTTTGGCGACTATCGTATAAGTCTTACGTACAAGTAACTTATACGTATGAACCTTAGTTTTGCAGTTCGGCCTTAAATTATAACGGTCACATGATGACACTGTGTCTCCGGATCTGCTTATTGTTATGTTTGTGTTATTTAATCATCTGCAAAGTGCAACGTTGGCTGTTCCTGTCTAGTAAATACGATTCAAACTTATTGTTAGTACTAATGTCATTGCGATCCTTCAAGGAAGCTGTGATATGAATTACAATTATTAATCAAATGGTAATTAGGGGAACGGTATTAATTGGCACACTTAAAAGTCTTTAATTGGCACACTACGGCAGATGTTTGACCTTTTTCAATAGGCTTGATGTGACGAGTACAAATAAAAAACAAAGAACTGAGAAAACCCCTTTATTCATCAGTTTCAGTTTCAGTTTTTATTCATAACCAATACATAAAAATAAACAGAAGTACCGACATTAGTGGGCTGACCAAATGTGAGCGAAACTCGCAAAGAAACTTGACAACCCTCATTTACAATCCGGTATTAAATGTCCATCGAATTTATATTCTATTGATGTCTGTAGTCCTAATTACATATTCCAAATCATTAAGAAGTACCAAGCACACCATACACTGTGCGTTGATGAAACATTCGTAGAATTAAAAGCAATTTTATTGCACTAGATGTTTGGAAATCTAGGACGGTTATGGCTCGCAGAAGTTTCAATCCCGAATTCAATGGAAAAGTGATGTGTAAACGTAGCAGGTATAAATTCAAGAGAATAATCAGGTCGTATGTGCCTCTGGCACTTTTCTGGTTGATAACTGTTCAAAGCCGTTTTTGTGGATCAGGAGTTGCAATACTCCCCGGAAGCGTTTGTGTCAAAAATATTAAAAAATGTGTTTTACGCAAAATACAAACCACCTCAGTGATATTAGGACATTCAAAGTATAAACCCTCGGTGCACATTGATAAAAGCCTTTTCCACCAAAGTTATGATAATGGAACACAGATCTAATCTTTGCTTAAATCTCCGTTTTGAGAACAGATATCCATGTTATGCAAATGGGGAATTGGTTAAGTGCTGCACTCGGAGTGATTTTGGGACAAGATGAAATCCTTTCATTATGTTATGCATCCCCACTTATCGTCTTCCTGAAGCAATTTGTAGGTGTAAATGAACTCGTGTGACTATCTATTAATATACTTTCTATTCCAACAATGCACAATGTCTTACTGTGCTCATAGCACTATTAGGATCGATGCAAAATGACGCCCTAAAAAGTAATTCATTATTTTCAAAAAATCTTTTGGCGAATATTGCAGAAGCAATGTGAGATGTTGATCTGTGTCATATGAACAGCCGTTTTGAATTCATAGGGACAGCCATTTTGATCACCGCTTGTCACGTGGCAAAAATGCAACCCTAATTTGTCATCAATCCTATACCATAAAGATACAAAATTAAAGCCAATGTTGGTTTTAACAATTGTTTAAATTGATTTTCTTTTTATGGTTGCATACAAACATTTACTATGGTATTAGGCAATTGTGACGCTTTAAGAAGACAAGAACATCCTAAGTTGTCATTGCTGGATGGTTGAATAACTAGAAGAAAGCATTATAGCAAGTTGACCTAAAAAGAGCTTTAGTGTCATCATTTGCCCACTAATTAAACAAATTTAGTAATACATTATTACAGAAGCACATCGAAATGTGTAGCCTTTTCATGGATACAAATATCGGAAGGCTGATAGACATCACATAACGTACTTTGGGAATTTACAAGTTTTCTCATAAAATGTTATTGGTGTGACTTATTTTAAAAGTTTGCAACAGGTTTGCAACATACTCAGGTTTCACCCTAGTTTCATGAACCCACATGAATGATACTCGTTATTATAATGATTAATAGGAGTAACCTGTTTTGAAAATGAACCCTCTATAGCAATTTCCGTCAAACATTGTTTGCATATAATTAATATAGTTGCATCAAGCAAACATTGTTGTAAATGACAAACGACAGACTCAACGATGTGCAAAGCAATTATTAAACACATTTATTTAATGTACCATGAAGAAACGTGTCAGTTATTAATGTGTTGTAAGTGTGTCAAATGTTGCATTTGATAAACGACATAATCTTAATCATATTGAAGGAAATATTACATTTTTTACAATGACTACATACTGTGATGAATCCTATTATTATGATCTATGACTGTGATTGTAAAAGGAGCCCTCTATAGTTTTGGATAGTCCGGTACAGGCTATGGCTCCAAGGGAGATAAGTTATGATTTGCAGGAAGAAGACCACTGCCTCCGTGATAACAAGCACATGGCTTCGATGGAAAACACACTAGCAGCTTCTGTCTTTGAAACGTCGTTTCTATTCCTCGAACTCTTTATTTCTTCAAACTTTTAACCCTAACCCTACTACACCACACGGCAACAACACGGCCAGCCTGCCTGTTTTTATAACCCGGCGTGCAAGTTTTTGGGCTATAAAATGGACCCAGGCTATATACGAGGCGAAATATACTGACCCGAGTAGCCTTGACAGCCGTGGTGTAGTGGAATGGAGATGGGCTTTGGTGCTGGAGGTCCGTGGTTCAAATCCCGGGGAGGGGGGGGGGGGGGGTGGTGTCGGGTGAATTTTCTTCGTCGGAAAAAAATTCTGTTGCCGTGTGGTGTTATAGAGTTAGGGTTATAGAGCTTTTTTTTTTCCTTCCAAATTTTTGTAATTTGCATCACTATAATAAAAACCCTAATCCTACTACACCACACGGCAACAACACGGCCAGCCTGTTTTTATAACCCGGCGTGCAAGTTTTTGGGCTATAAAATGAACCCAGGCTAGTAGACAGGAAACTCAAGAACGTTCAAAGTTGCATTTACTGAGTGATTGAAAGACACGAACCATAGAAGAATCAGTTCTAGGGAGACTTAGCTCCATCATGTGCCCTCTGAACTCTGGTATATAAGTAAACTTAGTTGCCATGACCACCCGGGCCATGACCATATCTGCAAAACGTTTGCACAATGTAGTTTCTACCAAAGACTGTTAATTGACGATGATAACATTTGTTTAGGACATTTAGATTTGTCAAGTCTCCTAAAGTGTCATTCGCTCGGACTTAGAGTCTATAAAACAAAAGGATCCTATTTCAAACTTACTTCATGGAAACTTACCTTGATGGAGATTAATGATAGCCGCGTTGTCACGACGAACCTCTTATAGCTTATTTCCGTCATAAAACAAATAGCGATCGCACGAACGTGGTTTGCCCATGATTGATATGATTGCTATTTACATTACAAATTGTGATACAATAATTGGCGACAGACAGCAAATGTCACGCTAAAATATCTACAGCACAATTATCGAGCACAATTATTTCATGTACCGTGTCAAATACCTGTCAAGTTACTAATGTTTTGCAAACATGTCAAACGTCTATTACTTCTGCCGTTCCCCACGGTCATATATGTTTTTGTCGCGATTGGTAGCTAGTATGGTAATCGATATATTTTACTAATCATATTAAAACAGGTATAACTATGTGTGCCTATATTATATTACGCTAAAATACACGAGCTAAAATGGCATTAATACGTTGTCACCGGCAAACTATTATAACTAGGACTTATATTTCCTTAAATTACACAGGGTTGATCAAAGTTTCATCATCATCAAATGTCTGTTTACTACTACAAAACAATGCATGTTTACTCAACATGGAACATCTGGAACGGTTACAGTTCGTGGATGTTACATTCACAGAGTCAATGGCTAATGTTATAGTTAAATATAACATAGCAAATATAGATTCAAGCGAAAGTCCATGTTATGTGCCCCTGGCGCGACCTAGTTGACATATTATCAAAGCCGTGATTGTAGATCAACAACAAAAGTCCCGGAAGCGTTTTCGCAAGGTAATGGATAGCTTTCTCAGAGCGTCGCTTTGCATCGATACGTAATGCTACGAGTACGAGTACGACATTATTGTGCCTTCCTTCGTTAGAAATGATGGATAACATGAGCGACGACAATTCTTACGCCCACAAAATGCTTCAAACAGACAATAGGAGTGAATGGAAACAGAATAAAAAGGCGAGAACATACCTTTGAGCTTTTAGTAGCCACATCCGGTTTCTTGGAAATTCGGCAAGTTAAAGGGGCACAGACAGATTTCACAAAAAAATGAAATTCAATATTTTCACCTTGTCTAGATAAATGATATACATAGAAAGCCTCTCATGTAAAATGTCTTTAAAAAAAGGCATTTTCTCAGCATTTCCGAAGGTATATTAGTGCTTTTAATTTTTTAATTTTGTATTTTGGTTAAAAATCACCACCAATTGAATCAGGGAGGTCTTGACTATGCATCACGCAACAAGCCATGGGTGGTCTTTAAGGTTATTTTGAATAAACATGACACAAATAAGTAAGAAGCCATCTGTGGCCTTTTAGATGAATTTGGCCGGGGTAGTTTCGATGTGATGTCATCGAAACTCAAAACGCTATAAAATCCATGAATTTTACATGAAATACTGCAAATTAAGCTCTATAATTTTAGGTGGTAGTTAGTATGTATATAAGCATTACGTATATGTGAAAAAACCTAACTTCTGAACAAATTGAGGGCACCCTCCATGAAGGATCTCTTAGTGTGCCCCTTTAAGATTTCAATTACTACATGTACTGTTTGTTTTTAAGTGAACAATAATTGCTTAACCGGTTCGTTCGTCTGTGCTATGTGGCAAGCTCTTTCAGTGAGTTTTTGCCTTTAATGATGCGTAATAAACGTCCTTCGATTTTCGATGGAGTTAGAAACATTTGAATTCAGCCAAAAGATTTCAAACTATGAAGTATTGTTGTATATTGCAAAATTATGTCCGGAATGTCAACCTGATGCAAGAGGATACCTCGAAAATAATATAATGCAAAGAAATGAATCCTAAAATGACAATTTCAATTTCCCAGTCTCTTATAATAATTTTCCAATTCTCAATGAAAGAAAAACGTGAAAAGGTGAATTCGGATTGTTCCCACTGCTATCAGAAACTAACCAATAACAGCGCTATAAGCATTGTATTTATCCTATTCTAAATAGTCTCGTTTAAACATCTGCAGAAAGTATACTGTATTATTACACCTCATAAATATTCATGAGATAATAGGCATAAATACTGCAATTTCATTGGTCAATTGAGCTGGCCACAGTGATAATAAATTGAGCTATTGAAGAAATTGAGCTATTTCCCGTGTGGTAGTTTTGGCTACTTCCCTACAACCTCATCCCCAGAGTCACAGTGAGGTGTAATAAAGCAAATACTACATGGTATGATCGGGGCAATAGGGCACACTATTTTCCCTCGGTACTGGCTACAGGCCTACCACCCCTCACCCTCCGGGTTCGGGGTGGTAGGCCTGTAGCCAGTACCTCGGGAAAATAGATTGCAATATTTCCCCTCTAACCATGTAGTATTTGTATACTATTTGGATTTAACCAATAGTCAATATACAAAATATTTATTCCTTCATTACCATCCTAAAATAGGAAGTGATATCGAATAACGAATGTTCATAATAGTACAACAACACGCTTTAACCATGTAAACCGTTTACAAAGCTTATTGCGTTATCCTTAGATTCTCTCAATAATATCATGTTTATGCAAACAGAGAAAGCTTACGTTGGTGTTCAAGAGATTTGATCGCGATGATTTGATATGGAGAAGTTTATTATCCTCGAATAGCATTTAAGAATACGCGAGGAAGAGACAGATAGAACATTATATGCAGGTTTAGGTTTCAGTTGGGATATTGCATAACCTGATTTTCGTGTAGCGCCCCTGCCTAACAGATATCGTTGATAGCACAGAAACGTGTATGACTTGATTTTCAAAAGTAGAAATTGATATCCTGCAATGCATCTCATATATGATCACTTAACTATTATAACTATGATCATTACACTGAAATAGAAGCTTTAATCGGATTTCCATTCATTAATAGGTGTACAATCACAGCAAAAGGGTGCAGTTGTCTCCCAAAGAAAAGGTTGAGATCTTAATATCAACAAAAGGAGCTTTGTGAATCCTTCAAAATGACACATTTGTGATTAAGATTTGATACTGATTTCTCATTTTTGAAGAAGAAAAAAAATATTGAAAAATTGTCTATTTCCTATGTTTTCCATGCCTATTCCATCAATATCTCAAAATGCATTTTACCTACAACTGCATCTATATGCCGCGACAGTTAGGGAGAGCGGAGAGTGTTCGCCCTATTTTCATTTGAAGAGTTCTAGAGACACCAATTTTAAAAATTGAATGGACCTATTGATATTATGCAAAAGATTGATATCTTGGCTACATACGACCATGATCTCAGTACTCTAGACCTTCCTGTAAAAGCAGGAGTAAATGATAAAGACAGGTGTCTCAAAAAGGCGAACTTGCCCGATGCTGGGGTAGGTTTTCCCATAGGCCGGGGTAAGTTCGCCCTAGGTTCAGAATTAGGTTACACAAAGTACCATAATAGTACCTAAATTGACATATGTGTCCACAGTTCTTCCTAATCCAAGTAAATTATATTTGGAATTCCAATTTTAATTTCAAATGGATTAAAAGTCAGAATGTTCCTTTATTTTTAAGAAATATTTTAGAAGTATGGTACTTTCATTCATTTTCAGAACCAGTTTCTGCTCGTGCCTGTGTGAATCAAGGAATATGGAATAATTCGTTTATAAAAGTTGGTAATAAAGCTGTTATGTATAGACAATGGCTAAAAGAAATGTGAGGTATGTAAAAGATTTGTTTTCTTAAGGTAATGATAGCTTTTTATCTTTCGAGAATTTCAAAACTAAATATGATATTAATTGCAATATTTTACACTACAATTATTTCAAGCTAAGAGAATTGTTAAAATGGCATATGATGTTATAATTAAGAAAAAGTGCGAACGTCCCGAAAAAATAATTCAAAAGTGGGAAAATGATATTCAAGTTAATGAAGAAATGTGGCCTTATCTTTTTACGATTGCATTAAAATGTGCATTGGATATTCCTACCAGATCATTTCAATTTTTGTTGTTACATAGGCGGTTGCCAACGAATAAATTCGTTCAGAGAATTGGTTTAATTGATTCACCAAATTGTATGTTTTGTAATGGGAATGTTGAAAGTTTAATTCATTTATTTTACGAGTGTGAACATGTTAAACGTTTTTGGACTAGTGTTGAGATCTTTTTAAATATCATTTTTGGAATTGATCTCAGCTTAACAACATTTTCAACAATGTTTGGATACAATATTTTTGATCCGGACCCTTTACTAAATTATATTATATTATTCGGGAACCTGTACGTATACAGAAAAAGATGTGCAGGTTTACGGGCAATTTTTAAGTGTTTAAGGGCTTAGTTCATTTTATATTCCAAGTTGAAAATCATATTGCCATTGGAAAAAATGGGGTTTATATAAAAGGTGGAAAGACAATAATTAAATACTGTACCTTATTATATAGAGAATATTAAAACTAAATGTTCATATATATTATTGTTTCCTGTATGACAAATGAATAAATAGTTGGTGCGCCGGCATCAACAAAAAGAAGAAGAAAAAAAGTACCATAATATCCAATACATGTAGATTCGTTATTCTTCGTTATTATATTCCAAAATAAAATGTAGGGGTCCAAAATATAGGGGTGGGGGCACTTTTGCGGAACGTACTCATTCAGAATTTTAAAAATAAATAATAACAAATACGACATTTTGAAATATTTTATAATAACGATTATCCTGTAAGTGGAACAATTTTCAAATTATGCAATAAATCCCTATTGTCGAACCTGCCCCATCATCATAGTGCGTATGTGCCCCAAATAGCGCAATAAGTGCATTGACCTATACCACGCATGTCCCACATACATTGATAGGTTGTTCACTGCATCAAATCCATAATCAATACCATACCTACTTAATGACAATCATCTGCCACGTTAATGTGGGAAGCTTGCAACATACTACTTTATCTATTGTGTGTTCGCCAAATTCAACCAGTAGCCGCAAAGATGAGAATCACGTGGTGGGCGAACCTAACCATAGGGCGTACACTCTCCACTCTCCCCTATACATATTTTTAGAAATGTATTTAATTTTTATTTAAAATATGGTATAAATAATGGTTAAAATATGACCACAATAACCAAGTGTAGTCAAGTAGAGTAGTGATTTGGAATGTTTTAAATTCTGATTGATATCCTAGAAAATGGTCAAAATAAATTGACTTTGCTTGCCCAAAACTGGCCAAAGCAGGAAAAATGTGAGTATGGTCAATCAGAGTCATATTTGTGAATCAGCACCATTTTTCACTTAAAGAAAATCTTGTCCAAAAATCCGCCCAAAAATCGGATTTTTGTATCCAACATAAATATGATAAACATTGAAAAGTGGTTTTTTTAAAAGCCGAAATGACAAAAGTTCCACAAGTTAGGACGTTAAGAATATTGTTTATTGAATCAGGATCATTTGAACCTTAGTAAGAATTTGACTTCACCCCCCCCCCCCCCCCCCCCCCCCCCCACACCCCAAATGGAATTTTTTGCCATATTTGGTGAAAAAAAGGCCAACATGACCAACATTTTACAGTCCAGGCAAATGACCAAATCTGGAAATGTGCTTTATCTGGAAATCGATTGCCTGATCTGGAAATCAATGCTTTGCATATGATGGTCTGATTCAAAAACTACAAACTTGATTATTACATTTCAGCAATAATGTCTACTTTTGTAGTTTAAAAATGAATTATACATAGTTACAAATTAATAAAATAGCAAAAATAATTACCCAAAGACAATTTATCCACTAATTAATGCTTAATTAAATTAATTAATTAATCAATTAATTCCTTTATTTTTAAAACGGCACGATCAATAATTAAACGCCATGGTGATTATTTAGGGAATTATCTTTTAAACATGATGTACCAAGAATGAGTTCGTCCTTATTGATAATAACCAGTTCCTGGGCAAAAACCTTCTAATTTCGTGAACTATTTAATTTCACAAAAACTGCTAGTGCTTAAATTCGTGACAATAAATACCTTAAAAAATGGCAGTATATTTATAATGATATGTTTGTATTGTTTCGAATCGCAAAAATTAAGTATCCACAAAATTGAAGCACTTTGGCAATTCACAAAAATAACTACCTGCAAAATTAATTTATCACTGTATTTCCAGATTTGGAAATATAACTCGATTTCCAGATTTGGTCATTTGCCTAGACTGTTTTACGAGTAAGGGCAAAAGAATATATCATATAATCAGGACCCTTTTCACCCTCGATATGATTATTGGAATGTCCATAGCAAGATTCCAACTTTTACCTCAAAATATGGTCAGAGATGGGTTAACATTTCACAAGTTAGCTCAATAAGAATATACATTTATAGGAAAAGGAGCTGATTCTGATATTGTTACCCCATTTTTTTGAATCGGTACAATGTATTACTTAAGGTAGACATACCTTCCTTAGGAAACACTATGATTAATGGTACTTATCTCCTAGGGCAAAACATTCGTAGGATTAAAAGATTTTTTATTGCATACTCTGTTTGAAAATCTAGGACGGTTATCGCTCTCAGAAGATTCAATCTCGAAATCAATGGACAATTCAACCTGATGTGTAAACGTAGCAGGTATGAATTAAAGAGAATAGTCATGTCGTATGCGCCCTTGGCGCTTTCTGGTTGACAACTTTTCGAAGACGTTTTTGTGGATCAGGAGTTACAACAATCCCCGGAAGCGTTTGCATTGATCCAAATGTGTTTTATTTAACATACGTACTACCTCAGTCTTATTACTACTAGGCCTATCAAATATAAACCCTATTGTACCCTGTTTTCCAATTTTCCAACAACAACAAAACATTGTTTGATTTTTTAATTACGAAAATTGCTCAAAAATCATTAACATTTCCCGACATTGGTGTACTCGGTTATCGAGCTCGATTTTTTTTGCGCCGGTTTGGGGGACATCCACGTTACTTTTGCGCGCGAAGAAATGAAAACCAAATATGTCTCGCCAATTTTGAACTGATTAAACTATAGCTGCGCTACTGTTTGTGGTGAAAAGTGTTCTTTAGGTCTTGATACTGGTATACTAATATCGTGCAATAATGGAACATAAAAATTGCCAGTATCGGTCGATACTGGTTCGATTTTAATGTTCTATTATCGGTCGATACTGGAACACCAAATTGTGTTCCAGTTAGAGAATAAAACATAGTTCTTAGCTGTTTTGCTATAGACGATGGTCTTATAATGTATAGGCTGTACCATATTTGGAGTCGTGTATGGTCGCCGCAGGCGGCCATACACGACGACACAACTATGTTTTATTCTCATTCTTATTTAGTTTATTGGTTATTTTGATCTTTTATAAAATAACGCAGTTTGTTAGATTTATTTTAAACAAACAACAACAAATTTCCCCTTTTATAAAATCGGCGAATCCAGCGAGCTGTTTTCCAACATCCTGCTTCAAATTAATCGCGTTCTTTAGCACACACGCATCTGTCATCGCTGCGTTATACCCACAACGCATACGGCGGCGACTTTGTGTAGGGCACGCTAACGCGATGACGCGTGGATCATACGCGCTGAAGGTATTATTTTTCGAATGAATTAAACCCCGCCCTAAACTATGCACCATTGTCTCATAATGTATGGGCGTGTCTGCTGAAAATCAGCCAAAAACCAATCAAATTACCTGCTGACATCTCAAACCACACCCACTATATAAGAATATCGAGCAATACTGGTACACGTGATACCAGTGAGATTGTCCCAGTATTGAACGACACTGGAACATATTTATGTTCCAGTATCGCCAGATACTGGAATATTTGTCTTTGTACCCGTATCGAACGGTGCAGGGTGTTTTAGTATTGGACGATACTAGTGCAGTCCAGAATCTGGGACCTACAGTGCACTGTTCCCAAAAAACCTAAGCAAAAATCGACAGACCGACCGACTCTACCAGAGAGGTTCGTTTGCCCGTAGAAACAGGGTGGGTTTTTTCGTCGCCTTATCTTATTTAAATCTCCATTGAGAGGGCTGGGCGGGTTGGGTTGATATTGGCAAAATATGGTCTTTAAAAATATTATGAAATCCTTTCATTCTGTTCTGCATGCATACCTATCGCCATTTTGAAGACATTGAGGGCGTAACTGAATTCATGTTGCTCCCTATTGACCTTTTTTCTATTCCAACTTAGAATAATGCACAATGTATTATCGTGGTCATAGCATTTTAGAAATAGATGCAAAGTGACGCTCTAAAAAGTCATTCATTATTTTCGTTTCTGGGGAATGTTGCAAAAGCAATTGAGATTTTGATCCGTGTATTATAAGGAAAGCCATTTTGAATCACAGGGGCAGCCATTTTGATCACCACGTGCCACGTGGCAAAAATGCAACCCTAATTTGTCTTCAGTCTTATACCATAAAGATACAAAATCAAGGCCAATGTTGGTTACAAATATTTAACATGAAATTTGTTGTATTTGCCTACAAGCGTCTACTATGGCGTTAAACAATTGTAACGCTAGAAAAAGTTGAATAACTAGAAAATAACCTTATAACAAGTTGATACAAAGACCTTTACCGTCATCATATGATCAATACTATTTAAGCTCATTTAGCGTTAAATTACTTCAGGATTATATCGAAATTATCTACGAAGAATAGCTTTGATACCCGTGACATTGATAAATGTGTTGTTCAAGAAGATTGACATAATTATTGGACTACGTTTTCTTAAGGAAAAGTGTACTTTAGACCCCAGATTCTGGACTGTACTAGTACCGTCCGATACTATAACACCCAGTATCGTTCGATACTGGTACAAAGTCAGTGTTCCAGTATCGGGCGGCGATACTGGAACATAATTATATACCAGTATCGTTCAATACTGGGAAAAATCTCACTGGTATCACGTGTAGCAATATCGACCGATACACAGAGAATATTAATTCGTCAAGACAAATTAAACATTTTGTCATGGACATGGAAGGTTCGTCAGTTAAGAAATATTTTGTAATGCTAAACAATTTTTTTTAAATGATAAATGACACCAATTTGTAGTATTTTTAATTAATTTTCAATAGCAAATATTTCACGACTCATAAATATTTGACTTTCAATGACAATTGAATGAATGACAAATTAAAAGAATAATGTTTAATCAATAATTAGTCATTTAATATGAATTAAAAATAAATGGCAATTAAATGACTTATTTTAATTTGTCATTTCATTTATATTTAGTCATTTTTTAAAAATTGTCATTTCAATTGTCATTCATTAATTTTTCATTAACAGTTGAATATATTTCAGTCAAGGGATTGTTTGTTACGATGAAAATTAACTAGAAACACTCTAAATTGTTCTTTTAGCATTACAAATAAATGTGGACCATTACAGAATATTTCGTGAATCACAAAAACCTGCAAATTTTACGAAAAATAATAAAAACGCTCATACTTACAGTTAATTAGTTTTACTTCAAAATAAAAGACTGATATATCGTCATGAAACTCGCCTTTGATCAAGAGTAATTGCAGCATTATTTTCAAAGCGATTTCCTTTGCAAACAGTTTTCGCACTAGCATCGTCTTAAATAACTGATATAGCCTAATTATTATTTGCGTCATGAAGTCTAATACACTGTTCCCTTACAGATGACAAATGTGACAATTAAATCATGTTCCATGTATGATCGTGTTATGTAATTTTCAGGATGAATGTACAAAGCATGTCGTTTGTGTAACGATCGTTAAGCTATATGATGGATTCTTTATTCTAGTTCTCATCTTAAAATTTGATTATTTAAAATGTAGTAAAAAAGACAAACAACTACTATCAATGACGTTATTTCGCAACTTTGAAACTCGCGTTTGACAATGTTAAAAGCCGTCCACAACTATTATAATGTTATATACAACACAAGTTTAATGAATAAAGTCCTTACTTACGTTGATATCTTCAATATCAGACATAAAAGATTACGGAAAGAGATTAATTTCCATATGACTAGGAACACTTATTTTTAAAGCTCGTGGGGAATGTACATGAACATCAAACTTATCTCAAAAACACCTGAAAACAATTTACAGGTTAAGTTTTGTATAATCTATTTGTTGGAGTTGTCAAGCTTTTTACAATGAACATACGATTGATGGAATTTGCTCTGCGGGTGCCTGTGTGTGTCAGCGTGACTATTAAGATATTTCTTATACCAATATCAACGCAAAAATCTATAGAATAGGCATTTAACAATTTTGACAGGTTCCTTCATGGAACATCATAAAGCATCACATAAATGTGTTTGGTAATTGCGCTGTGGATGTTTCAATTTGTATCACAATATGTAATGCGTATATCAATAACATAAATCATATGAAAATGACGTTCGTGCGATCCCTGTTTGTATTACAACGGAAATAGCCTAACGAGGCCCGTGTTGAAAACATCTTGAACCATTGATCTTTATCAAGAGCAGTAACATTTATCCATTATGAGCCAGGTTTTATAAACGTGAGAATATTCGTTAATGACGAAAGTGATACACGGATGCATATTAATCAATGTCATATTCGTCAGTCTATGGTTTATATTATCAGTGAATACGGTACCAAGGTTAGGCAGTGTGGGTATGTTCTTTATTATCATAACTACCAAGTTTACTAGAGTTGTCAAGCTTTTTACAATGAACATACGATTGATACCAATATCAACACAAAAATCTATAGAATAGACATTTAACAATTTTGACAGGTTCCTTCATGGAACATAATAAAGCATCACATGTGTTTGATAATTGCGTTGTGGATGTTTCAATTTGTATCACAATATGTAATGCGAATATCAATAACATAAATCATATGAAAATGACGTTTGTGCGATCCCTGTTGTATTTCAACGGAAATTGCCTAACGCGGCCCTTGTTGAAAACATCTTGATTCATTAATCTTTATCAAGAGCAGTAGCATTTATCCATTATGAGCCAGGTTTAAACGTGAGAATTGTCGTTAATGACGAAAGTGATACACGGAAGCATATTAATCAATGTCATGTTCGTAAGTCTATTGTTATATTCTCAGTGAATATGGTACCAAGGTTAGGCATTGTAGCTAGGTTCTTTGTGGTCAATAAGTTTACTTAGGTCGCACTTCAAAACGAGTACGTATAATTCATACGTATAGGTGTCTTGTACGTAAGACTTATACAATAGTCGTCAAAGGGCTACATTGCATCGCCATACGTACAAGCACCCATAATAATAAGCAGAGACCAATGCATGTTTTGGAAACAGTATACTTTAGGTCCCAGATACTGGTATACAAGTATCGCACGATACGGGTACATGACATTTCCCAGTATCCCTCGATTCTGGTACAAATTTAATGTTCCAGTATCGTTCAATACTGGAACACCAAATTGTGTTCCAGTATCGAGCGATACTGGAACGTTTTTATGTTACAGTATCGGGCGATACTGGTACACATGCTACAGTAGTAATTTGTTTCAGTATTGATCGATACTGGTACATAATTGAGTTCCAGTATCGGGCGATACTGGAACTTTTTATATGTGCTAGTATCGTCCGATACTGGAACACATTTCTCTACCAGTAATGAACGATACTGGGTGTTCCAGTATCGGACGATACTGGCACGTATAAATAATCGGGGACCTAACGTACACCTTTTCCCATATTATTTCTATATTATTATGGAAATATTTACATCGGTCTCAGTTCAATTTTCATAGGCGCTTCCGTACGGTGCTGCCAACTATTATTTGGGCGACAATTATTGTATAAGTCTTACGTATATGTCACTTATACGTATGAGCCTTACGCACTAGTTTTGCAGTTAAATGATAACGGTCACATGATGACATTAAGTCTCCGGATCTGCTTATTGTTATGTTTGTGTTATTCAATCACGGCTGTATGATCCCACATAAGATGTCCGTTTTATTCTGAGAACACCTTGCTGGCCCAGTTCTGTTTTTAACTGATTCAAATACCTGAATATACTGGCCATCTTTTATAGAAATTTCAGAACATTTGTTGGTGCCAGTTCTGAGAAATAGAGCTTTGAATATTATTATTTACTATAATAGCGCCCTCATCGGCCAGTAGTTCCCATAGAGTTACATGTAAAATAATTATCAAGTAAAAAAAATGCCGATAATTTAAAAAGGGCTCGACAATTTTCTTGAAATTTTCACCGTATACTCTTATTCATTAGCACTACCTAAATCAAATCAAACCATAAAAGGGCCACTATATAATTTGTTTATCCCATAATTTTAATTACAAATCGGACGGTCAAACAGCCGTGCAATCATCTGCAAAAAGCAACATTAGCTGTTCCTGTCTAATAAATACGACTCAAACTTATTTTTAGTACTAATGTAATTTTGATCCTTCAAGGAAGCTGTGACATTGATTAAAATTATGAATCAAATGGTAATTAGGGGAACGGTATTAATTGGCACACTTAAAAGTCTTTAATTAATTGGCACAGTATTCGGAGTGGTATAACATAACCTGAGAACAATACGGCAGATGGAGTTGTCCGCACATAACCGGCCGAAAAAAAATCGCATGGTCAAAATCGCAAATCTACCGACGGAGGGTCGTTTTTACCGACGGTGTTATTTCAGGGAGCACCGAGACCCCCGAGACCCCCCCCCGCTGGGTACGCCACTGTTATGCAAATCGGGAATTGGTTAAAGGTACCAGGAAAAGGGATGATAATCCTGCTCCAAGTCTTTATGGGACATTCCATTGCAATAAACAGGGCCAGAAAAATGAACACACCACAAATGACATCATTTGTGGTATATTGATTATCAGTGAGTATCATGAATAGATTCAAACCAGTCCCCTGGAATTTTCTTTTCATAGTACTCACTGAGCTATCAATAGTTCCACAATTGATGTCATCATCAACTAGCACAAATATTGAATGCGTTCTGGTCCCTCCTGGTAGACTTGACTCAAATCACACCAATTATATTTGCATTTCCTGGGACCTTTAAGTGCTGCACTCGGAGATATTTGGCACAAGATGAAATCCTTTCATTATGTTATGTATGCCCACTTCTCGTCTTCCTGAAGCAATTTGTTGGTGTAAATGAACTCGTGTGGCTCCCTATTAATCTATTTTCTATTCCAACAATGCACAATATCTTATTGTTTTCATAGCAGTATTAGGATCGATGCAAAATGACGCCCTAAAAGGTAATTTATTATTTTCAAAACTCTTTTGACGAATATTGCAGAAGCAATGTGAGATGTAGATCTGTGTCACATGAACAGCGGTTTTGAATTCATGGGGACAGCCATTTTGATCCCCGCTTGTCACGTGGCAAAAATGCAACCCTAATTTGTTATCAATCCTATACCATAAAGATACAAAATCAAAGCCAAGGTAGGTTTTAACAAATGTTTAAATTGATTTTCATTTTACGTTGCATAAAAACATCTACTATGGTATTGGGCAATTGTGACGCTTTAAAAAGACAAGAATATGCTTCATTGTTATTGGTTGAATAACTAGAACAAAGCATTATAACAAGTTGACCTAAAGAGCTTCAGTGTCATCATTTGCCCACTAATTAAGCAAATGTAGTAATAAAATAGTTCAGAAGCAGATCGAAATGTGTAGCCTTTTCATGGATAGAAATATCGGAATGCAGATAGACATCAAATAACGTACTTTGGGAATTTAGATGTTTTCTCATAAAATGTTATTGGTGTGACTTACTTTAAAAGTTTGCAACGGGTTTACAATAGACCCAGGTTCCACCCTAGTTTCATGAACCCGCATGAATGATACTCGTTTTTATAATGATTAATAGGAGTGAAATGTTTTGAAAATGAACACTCTATAGCAATTTCCGTCAAACATTGTTTGCATATAATTAATCTAGTTGCATCAAGCAAACATTGTTGTAAATGACAAACGACAGACTCAACGATGTGCAATACAATTATTATTAACATGGCTTCGGTGGAAAACACACTAGCAGCTTCCGTCTTTGAAACGTCGGTTCTATTCCTCGAACTCTTTTTTCCCCTCAAACTATTAACCCTAACCCTATTACATCACACGGCAACAACACGGCCAGCCTGTTTTTTATAACCCGGCGTGCACGTTTTTGGGCTATAAATGGACCCAGGCTATATACGAGGCAAAATATACTGAGCCGAGTAGCCTTGACAGCCGTGGTGTAGTGGAATGCAAATTTGGCTTTGGTGCTTGAGGTCCGTTGTTTAAATCCCGGGGCGTAGGGTACGTGACCTTTCGGGTGAATTTTCTACGTCGGAAAAAAAAATCTGTTGCCGTGTGGCGTTATAGAGTTAGGGTTATAGAGCTTTTTTTTCCTTCCAAATTTTGGTAATTTTCACCCCTATAATAACCCTAACCCTACTACACCACACGGCAACAACACGGCCAGTCTGTTTTTATAACCCGGCGTGCGAGTCTTTGGGCTATGGGCTATACAATGGACCCAGGCTAGTAGACAGGAAACTCAAGAACGTTCAAAGTTGCATTTACTGGGTGATTGAAAAACACGAACCATAGAAGAATCAGATCTAGAGAGATTAAGTTCCATCATGTGACCTCTGGACTCTGGTATATAAGTAAACTTAGTTGCCATGACCCCCGGGCCATGACCATATCTGCATAACGTTTGCACAATGTAGTTTCAACCAAAGACTGTCAATTGACGATGATAACATTTGTTTTGGACATTTAGATTTGTCAAGTCTCCTAACGTGTCATTCGTTCGGACTTAGAGGATCCTATTTCAAACTATACTTCATGGAAACTTACCTTGATGGAGATTAATGATAGCCGCGTTGTCACGACGAATCTCTTATAGCTTATTTCCGTCATAAAACAAATAGCGATCGCACGAATGTGGTTTGCCCATGATTGATATGATTGCTATTTACATTACAAAGTGTGATACAATAATTGGCGACAGACAGCAAATGTCACGCTAAAACATCTACAGTACAATTATCGAGCACAATTATTTCATGTACCGTGTCAAACACCTGTCAAGTTGGCAAACATGTCAAACGTCTATAACTTCTGCTGTTCCCCATGGTCATAGATATTTTTGTCGCGATTGGTAGCTAAGTGATAATCGATGTGTTCCTAATTTATATTATAGTACGCTAAAATACAAGAGCTTAAATGGCATTAATACGTTGTCACCGGCAAACTATTATAACTGGGACTTATATTTCCTTAAATTACACAGGGTTGATCAAAGTTTCATCAACATCTATGTCAAATGTATGTTCACTACTACAAAACAATGCATGTATACTGAACATGGAACATCTGGAACGGTTACAGTTCGTGGATGTTACATTCACAGAGTCAATGGCTAATGTTATAGTTAAATAAAACATAGCAAATATAGATTCAAGCGAAAGTCCATGTTATGTGCCCCTGGCGCGACCTAGTTGACATATTCTCAAAGCCGTGATTGTAGATCAACAACGAAACTCCCGGAAGCGTTTTCGCAAAGTAATGGATAGCTTTCTCAGAGCGTCGCTTTGCATCGATACGTAATGCTACGAGCACGACATTATTGTGCCTTCCTTCGTTAGAAATGATGGATAACATTAGCGACGACGAATTCTTACGCCCACAAAATGCTTCAAACAGACAATGGGAGTGAATGGAAACGGAATAAAAAGGCGAGAACATACCCTTGAGCTTTTAGTAGCCACATCTGGTTTCTTGGAAATTCGGCAAGTTAAAGGGGCACAGAGAGATTTCTCAAAATATGAAATTCACTATTTTTACCTTGTTTAGATAGATGATATACACATTGGGTGGTAGTTAGTATATACATTTTGTATATAAGCATTACGCATATGTTAAAAAACCCAACTTCTGAAAAAATTGAGGGCTCCCTCCACCCTCCATGAAGGATCTCTTAGAGCCCCTTTAAGGATAAAATTACTACATGTACTTGTTGTCTTTAATTGAACAATAATTGCTTAACCGGTTCGTTCGTCTGTGCTCTGTGGCAAGCTCTTTCCGTGAGTTTTTGCCTTTAATGATACGTAATAAACGCCATTTGATTTTCGATGGAGTTAGAAACATTTGAATTTAGCCAAAAGATTTCAAACTATGAAGTATTGTTGTATATTGCAAAATTATGTCCGGAATGTGAACCTGATGCAAGAGGATACCTAGAAAATAATGCAAATAACTGAATCCTAAAATGACAATATCAATTTCCCAGTCTCTTATAATAATTTTCAAATTCTCAATGAAAGAAAAACGTGAAAAGGTGAATTCGGATTGTTCCCACTGCTATCAGAAACTAACCAATAACAGCGCTATAAGCATTGTATTTATCCTATTCTAAATAGTCTCGTTTAAACATCTGCAGAAAGTGTTACTGTACTATTTGGATTTAACCAAGAGTCAATATGGCAAATACTTCCCTTCATTACCATCCTAAAATAGGAAGTGATATCGAATAACGAATGTTCATAATAGTACAACAACACGTTTTAACTATGTTAACCGTTTACAAATCTTATTACGTTATCATTAGATTCTCTCAATAATATCATGTTTATGCAAACAGAGAAAACCTTACGTTGGTGTTCAAGAGATTTGATCGCGATGATTTGATATGGAGAAGTTTATTATCCTCGAATAGCATTAAGGAACACGCGAGGAAGTGACAGATATAACATTATATGCAGGTTTAGGTTTCAGTTGGGATATCGATAACCTGATTTTCGTGTAGCGCCCCAGCCAAACATATATCGTTGATAGCACAGAAACGTGTATGACTTGATTTCCAAAAGTAGAAATTGATATCCTGCAATGCATCTCATATATGATCACTTAAATATTATAACTATGATCATTACACTGAAATAGAAGCTCTAACCGGATTTCCATTCATTAATAGGTGTACAGTCACAGCAAAAGGGTGCAGTTGTCTTCCAAAGAAAAAGTTGATATCTTAATGTTACCAGTATATGCAAAAGCGCATCGTATGCCCTGTACAAAATTGGTCGGCTGCGAAGATATCTCAATCAGGCATCTACAGTACTGAATCGCTGGTGCACGCCTTTATTACATCGCGATTTGACAAATGCAATTCTCTGCTTTTTGGTTTGCCAGCCTGTGCGATGAATAGGTTGCAACGCATTCAAAATGCAGCTGCAAGGCTCGTGTCGAGGGTCAAAGGGCCACATGAAGCCAGTTCTTCGCCCCTGTTAGAAAAAGGATCATGTTCAAAATAATTCTCATAGCTTTCAAAGCAATCCATGGTTTTGCTCCAGAATACATTCAGGACATCATTACCATCCGCAAACCATCTCGTTGTCTTCGTTCATCATCAGATATCCAGCCCTGAGACTGCTCAGGACCGCGTCATATGGACACCGTGCTTTCTCAGCTTCTGCACCAGTGTTATGGAACCCATTGCCGTTGAGTCTTTTTGGGGGCGAAGCCACCCTTATAGCATCAGATTGCAAAAAAATTACACATTTAGGTCTTTCTAGACATATGTGGGGGGAGCCATGTTTGTAGTCTTTGTAAATTACATATACCTATGCAGTTTATTTTAACAGTCCTGCAGTCTGTGATAGAGTCAAAGCTATATTTGTTAGTTGATGCATAGACTGTTGATGAATCATTCAGAGAGATGTTTTATAGACTCCCCACAGAGAGACATAATAGCTTATCTTCCCTGACTACTAGGATAAACCTCCCAATTGCTGTGTGGTTGTCTAATAATATTAGTTGTGGATGTTTGAGTTTCGGGTTATATATAATATTCCTGGGTTGATTTAATGAAATGTCAATATGGATAACCATATCGCGGAATGACATTTTTATATAGAAATTCCTGGACCAACGTTTTAGACCAAGTACAATGTCATTATACCTAGATTGTTCTTCAGACGGTACCCCCCCCCCCCCCCCCCCCCCCCCACTCCATGCACACAAATCAACTTTATTGGTTTCCTGACTGTGGTGTTTTGATTTGTTTTTTGGTTTGAATTATTAAAATTACATACACCATTTCCCTGGTATTTTGGTTTGCAACAGATGCTTCAGAAAATGGTTACAAAACATGCTTCTTTCTTTTGGATCGCCCCCATTCCATTTCAATGGAATTTTTATTAAATCAAAACTGAAAACACACTTTTTTACATTGCCAGATGTGTAATTTATATGACTAGTCTGTATTATTATTATTTTTTCCAAACTTGTTATACTCTAACGTGCAATATTGTGAGACAATTCAGTCTGATTCAGACCTTTCATCCATCTCGGACGCATGATCTCTTTGTGTGCGTTCGTCCGATATGTCTGGGGAGTCCGAACCACAAATTGCAGTGCTGGTAACTGCTTTCCCGCACAATGTCATGTGCTTTTTAAATTGTAGGTAGTTTTTCGTTCAGTTTTTTAATGGTGTTAGTCTGCATTCTTATCATGTATTTTTAGTATTTTTTTTCATGTGAAGCGCTTTGTGTTATTTGTAAGGCGCTATATAAACACGGTATTATTATCATTATTATTATAATTACTATTATTAATATCAACAAAAGGAGAATTTTTAAAAATGACACCTTTGTGATTAAGATTTGATACTGATTTCTCATTTTGTGAAGAAAAAGTATTGAAACATATGGTCTCTATTTCCTATGTTTTTCCATGCCTAATTCCATCAATATCTCAAAATGCATCTTACCTACAACTGCACCTATATGCCGCGACAGTAGGGGAGAGCGGGAAGTGTTCGCCCTATTTTCCCTTGAAGAGTTCTAGAGACACCAATTTTAAAGATTGAATGGACCTATTGATATTATGCGAAAGATTAATATATTGGCTACATACGACCATGATCTCAGTACTCTAGGCCTTACTGTAAACGCAGGAGTAAATTATTAAGACAGGTGTCTCAAAAAGGCGAACTTGCCCGATGCTGGGGTAGGCTCGCCCATGGGCCGGAGTAAGTTCGCCCTAGGCTCAGAATTAGGCTACAAAAGGTACCTTAATATCCAATACACAAACAGTTGTTATTCTTCGTTATTTTATTCCAAAATAAAATGTAGGGGTCCAAAATAAAGGGTCGGGTGCACTTTTCCGGAACATACTCGTGTCAGAATTTAAAAATAATAAGAAATACAAAATTTTGAAATATTCTCCTCTAATATTAGAGTTACTCCATTCCTTACATCAATTTTTAGTTATTTGACTTCGCATTGTTTATATTGATTTGAGCCAATCGGCGCTCAGATGTGAATAACCGCATTGGCGAGCGAGCTTGTAAAAATATACTCGCTCTCTCTCGTGTTGAACCTTGTCGTCTGCAGACGTCTTGTATTGCCTCTCGTCGTTTTCATTGTAACAATTTGTATAATTTGGAGCAAACGTTTACTTTAATAAACTGCCAGAATATGGCGACGAAATGTATCAAGTTGTGATATAGACTACTCATTATACTGTAAGAAGCCAGCACGAACTGACTCTTACATGCGTAAGTGTCCTATATAGCGTAATAAGTGCATTGACCTATACCACGCATGTCCCACATACATTGATGGGTTGTTAACTGCATCAAATCCATAATCAATCCCATACCTACTTAATGACAATTTACATTAAAATCTTCTCTTACGAATATCTTTGGAACAAATTCAATATGAAAAATGGAAGAAAATTCTCTTTTGTGAGGCAAGACTGGATTATGGATGATAAGTTGACAAATATGTTACGGTGATCATGTGGGAAACTTACAACATACTACTTTATCTATTGTGTGTTCGCCAAATTCAACCAGTAGCCGCAAAGATGAGAATCACTTGGTGGGCGAACACTCCCCGCTCTTCCCTACATACATTTTTAGAAATGTATTTAATTTGTAATCAAAATATAGTATGAATAATGTTTAAAATATGACCACAATATCTCAAGTGTATTCAAGTAGAGTAGTGATTTGGAATGTTTTAAATTCTGATTGATATCCGACAATATGGTCAAAATTGATTTTGCTTGCCCAAAACTTGCCAAAAGCAGGCAATATGTCGTGAGTATAGTCAATTAGAGTAATATTTGTGAATCAGCACCATTTTTCACCTAAAGAAAATCTTCCAAAAATCGGATTTTTGTATCCAACATAAATATGATCAACATTGAAAAGTGGTTTTTATAAAAGCCGAAATGACCAAAATTTCACAGGTTAGGACGATAAGAATATTGTTGATTGAATCATGATAGTTTTCACCTTAGACATATTTTGACTCCCCCCCCCCCCCCCCCCCCCCCCCATCCAAATCACAAGTTAGGGCAGTAGAATATATTTTCATGTAATCAGGACCCTTTTCACTCTAGATATGCTTATTGGAATGTCCATACCATAGCAAGATTCTAACTTTTACCTCAAAATATGGTCAGAATTGACATGGGTTAACATTTCACAAGTTAGCTCAATAAGAATATACGAGGGGCATTCAATAAATACCCGCAACCATTGTTGTTCTCCACACCTGAGTGATTCTGTGAAATCTAAGTGGGTACATTATAAAGTATGAACCTTAATCTATCATTTAACACAATCTGGATTTACTGATTATTCATAATTACATAATAGCATTAGCATAAAATAACCCATATTTGGACAGAGAAAAACATGCCACTTTGGCAGGAATTTTGAATTAGCTTGATAGCACGTGTATTGAAATGAGCAGAACTTTGTTCCGGATAAGTGTGCAAGTCTAACATTTTGCATCGGGAAACCAGAGACAATGTTCAATCGAGGTCCTAAATGGAGAGGTTCTCTCAAAGACAATTTTCGGAAATACACTGCATCTTCTTGGTCAACATTAGGCTTTGACAGTGAGCCCCAAAATGCCGAAAATCCAAAGAAATGAAAATGATAGTTATAGCAAACAATTGGGATTTCCTGAAATACCACAGCAAATGCATGATTCGTTATTGTATAGATGACAGGGTATCAATAAATACATCGAGGATTGTTGAACTTGGAATAAAAATCTGCGCATGCGTAGAACGCATGGTGGTCAGAAAGCGCTCATAATGAGCAGAAATGTTAAACAATCACTGCAACCAACGTAAAAGTTACAGATAAGGAATTGAATTTAAGAAAACAAGAACTGTGGTGAACTTCAATACATATACAAAGTTTAAAAATGTAAACATTTATTTGAAAATACAATTCAATTTAATGTATAAGTTAAAAGTTTAACGGGTTCGCCGTCGGACGAGTTTTAATCTGTTAAGCTTTCGTCAGGATTAGCTCTGACTTCTTCAGGACCAAATTATTATAATATTGAACAAAACATAGAGATTGCCTAATGTTATGGTCAGTATAGTGAATTTACTCAAATTGGGTAAAAAGAGCTTCATTGTATACGGTTTCAGATATTGTCTTTATAATCTCCCGTTTAAATCTATAACATGTAACAATGAGGAACAAGAGGTTTAAGCCCAATCTTGCGGTTGGATACCTTGACCTTGACTGTTTATTCATTAAAGAATTTCTTTTAAGCTATGACAAGAAGATGCCGTTTTAATGTTACATAATAAGTGTTTTTCTCCATAATTTGCATCTGAAAATAAGTAATGTTGAGCACATAGTACTGGTCTATCACTGTTTTAAACGGCAACTTATTCCATGCATCGATGCAAATATTCTCCGCCCTGATCAGCTATTTTTCATGCAGTGTCCAGAGAGTATTGATTGTACGCATGTAACATTACGTAATACCACAAACGATATTGTTCCTTCATGCATAGCGAGGAAAGATAAAGACCTATATTTCAAATTACCCTAATTCTAGTTGGCATACGTCGCGCATGAGTGGAGAAAAACAATGGTTGCGGGTATTTATTGAACGCCCCTCGTATATTTATAGGAAAAGGAGCTGATTCTGATACTTTTACCCCATTTTTTTTAATCGGTATAATTTATTACTTAAGGTAGGCTTGTCATACCTTCTTTAGGCAACACTATGATTAATGGCACTTATCTCCTAGGGCAAAACATTCGTAGGATTAAAAGAATTTTTATTGCATGCTCTGTTTGAAATTCTAGGACGGTTATCGCTCTCAGAAGTTTCAATCCCGAAATCAATGGATAAGTCAAACTGATGTGTAAACGTAGCAGGTATGAATTAAAGAGAATAGTCACGTCGTAAGCGCCCCTGGCGCTTTCTGGTTGACATCTTTTCAAAGACGTTTTTGTGGATCAGGAGTTACAACAATCTCCGGAAGCGTTGGCATCAAACCCGTTTGATCCAAATGTGTTTTATTTAACATATGTACCACCTCAGTCTTATTACTACTAGGCCTATCAAATATAAAACCCTTGGTTAATATTGATAAATTGATAAACCCTATTGTTTTCCTGTTTTCGAATTTTACAACAACAACAAATTATGTTTGATTTTTTTTTTAAATTGTTTGTTTATCATTTTTGTTGCTGTTGTTGAAATATTTGATTTTTTTTGTCGTCGAAATATTTAATGTTGTTGTTGTTGATTCTTTTTTTTTAAACATTTTTGAAAATTACGAAAATTGCTCAAAAATCATTAACATTTTCCGACAGTGGCGCTGGTTGGGGACATCCACGTTATTTAGGCGCGCGAAGAAATGAAAACCAAATATGTCTCGCCAATTTGGAACTGATTAAACTATAGCTGCGCTACTGTTTGTGGTGAAAAAACGGAAAAGTGTTCTTTAGGTCCAGATACTGGTATACCAATATCGTGCAATAATGGAACATAACAATTGCCAGTATCGGTCGATACTGGTTCGATTTTAATTTTCCAGAATCGGTCGATATTGGAACACCAAACTGTGTTCCAGTATCGAGCGATACTGGTTCACGTGATACCAGTGAGATTGTCCCAGTATTGAACGATACTGGAACATATTTATGTTTCAGTATCGCCAGATACTGGAACATTTGTACCCGTATTGATCGATACCATGGTGTTCCAGTATCGTACGATACTAGTACAGTCCAGAATCTGGGACCTACAGAACACTTTTCCCGAAAAAAACTTAAGCAAAAAACGACAGACCGACCACCCCTACCTGAGAGGTTCGTTTGCCCGTAGAAACAGGTTGGGTTTTTTCGTCGCCTTATCTTATTTACATTTCCATTGAGAGTGCTGAGGGTTGATATTGGCAAAATATGGTCTATCAAAATATTATGAAACCCTTTCAGTCTGTTCTGCATGCCTACCTATCGCCATTTGAAGACATTGAGGGCGTAAATGAATTCATGTTGCCCGCCTTTTTTTAAATTATTTTGTTTGTAGCTTGTTGGATAAATCGATTGCGATGAACATCAGCATTAATTGTCAATAACAAAACAAAAGGGTCAGAGATGGGAGGCATATTAATTGTCAATAACAAAACAAAAGGGTCAGTGATGGGAGGCATAAATCAAATTGGTGTCTTTTGTCTTGATTTTGTCTGTGTATGATGCTTGTGTGAGTTCCCTTCTGGAATTGGGGTGAATAGGAGCTTTTGCAACTTTGAAATTCCACCTTAAGCCACTCAAGTGCCCATACATCCGCCAAACAACATCGTAGCGCAACAAAAGAGGGCATAAACGTCCTTTGATTTTCGATGTAGTTATTGGAATTCCGCCAATAGCTCTCTTGTTTATTATTTCCGGAATAGAAACCTGATACAAGAGGATATCTCGAAAGTCATATAATGCAAAGAAATAAATCCTAAAGTGACACTCTAGAATTCAGTTGACAGATTGTTTCTCTTGCCCAACTCCGTCAGATGATCCATTCAGCGGTCAACTTCCTAATTTCTTGTGTTTCCCATTCCCAATGAAAGACTTGTAAACAAACTTGAAAGGTGTTATGAATTCGGATTGTTCCCACTGTAAGCAAAACTAACCATAACAGCGCTGAATGAACATTGCGTTATTCCTATTCTTAAATAGTCTTGTTTCAGCATCTGCAGGTTTTACTGTATTTCTTTGGACAAATAGTCAATATGCTAAACCCTTATCCTTTAATTAAAGGGATACTAAGAGTTGTGTTGAAGGCTGCGCCCTCAATTAGGATAAAACGGGATTTCTAAATTTACAATTGTATTAACAGAAATTTACAATTGTATTAAAACAGAAACTTACAGCTGTAAGGATTAAGAAAAAGCAGTTTTTGTCTTTGTGCAATAAAACCCCGTTTCAAATTATTCCATCCCCGGCTCGGACAGCATTTTATGGTCATATGGAAATAACGACATTCAAATAAGTATTTGGTTTTTGTTAATTCTTTGCCACCACAATCAGGAACTGTCACTGTGGCCGAGTCCTTTTTTTCGTGAAGAATGTGGCACCAGTTTGATTCTCAGAATCTATATCCAAATTGTGTATCCCTGCGGTATTATATGTACCAGGTCAATGCATATTATGTCGAATTTAATTTGCAACCTACTTAGGGAAGTTAGAATATGTGGTGGGTCGTGATATTCGGACTAGGCCCTGGAGAGAACAACGTCAATTACTAGTTGTGAATCTCATATTATTAATGTATTACGACATAATGAACGTAACAGTTGACTTTCGTGATCTGGTGATTGGGCGCACTTGTATTTCTTTTATTTGAAATGTTATTTTTCCAGCGTACGTTTCCTTCACTACTGTGCTTTATGATTCACAAGGTGAATAATGCCATCTTGCCCCAAGGAGAATATGGAAGCCTCTTCGGAACATGATTGTTTTACCACAGGCTGAACTATCCACGAGTTCGTATTGATTTCTTACCAGGGGTTATTGTTTTAAGGCCAACTAAACACTATCATATTTGTTCGTGGTATTTGTATTTTATGTCCATCTGTTACAAGCTTCCATAATCTTATACTACTGCTGACGATATGTTGACGACATGTTTTGATTCGTGCCTATTACGAAATAGCTATGCGTGAGTCCCGGAGTGAGTGCTGTGGTACTGCAATTAGTTCCGAGGTCCCAAAACGTCGTAATCTATCCAATTTCAGCTACGATCTCAAGTTTCCAATAGGTAATCATGTGATGTCGTGTCTTTACCTGTTCTGGCTCGAGGTGACTGACGTTAAGGCTCCACAGATCAGCTTCTTGCCATTTTGTTGATATCGTTGGTGTTTCATTACCCGTCACCGGATACAAAACGCTATGCAGTCAATTTCTGAAAGACGCGCAAATGTTACTTATTGGAAATAACATATGTACACAATCTTGACAATAATGTGACCTTCTAACGTAACTACTTATGAAATGTTGAAGCATTGTGATTACAAGTACGTTTTATAGGTTTAATTGATTTATATCAACAACATGCAGGCATTGATAGGGGTTACTATGACTCTACTACCTGTGCTGACGACGAGTGTTGCAAAGTCACTCTATTACGTTATTGGAGGATTAACTTTTAACTGGTGCCAACATCTCTGAAACATGTCAGGGAGATAATTTCGTCGGTGGTATTACATAGTGGCGTATCGTCTGTCTCCGTGGTTATACATAGTGACATACGGTAAACGTAGGGCGTTTTATATTAGATATTATTTTAGAATATCGTTTGCCTAAATGCTGACCGGGAGCTGATTCCAAAGTCGGGGGGCCTCGTTTAGATCGAGACCCAAAAAGCCTGGTAGCATCAGAAGAGGAACAAACAATATAAATACCAACAGTATGCTGGGCATAAAGGCTGCTTTCGTGAATTCGTGAGTGGCAACAGCAAAAATAACCATATTAGTATTAATGTTACAAAGTCCAAGAGCCAAAAATTATTAGTTAATTGGTAATCCAAAAATTGTCTTGGTCTACAAACAAATTATACATTTTTTGTTTGAACATAATGACGTACACATAAAGTGTTTATCACATTGAGAAAATGACCTGAGAATCAAGTACCTAGGAAAAATCAATTGATGTTGTTAGTTGAACCATGTAAGAGCAAAAATTCTTCACAGGCATATACCATATTAAATAGATTCAAAATGCAAGCGATTATGGATATTTGCAAGTAGGATATAAAATGTCTCATTTCTAATGACCCAATGATGATAAAAGCAACTATAGAAAACAAACCTGTAATCATAAGACAAATGCAAACATTGGGGGGGGGGGGGGCGCTACTTCTTAATATTACACCAATCTGTATTACACGGCTCTAACTGAAATTTTGCTAAAATCTACATTTTGTACACTTGGCTATACAACTTGGCTACGTTTAGGTACTCTTCCAGTTAATTTCGTTTATTTTATTTTGTTTTCTATTATATACGTAGTGACTAATTCTAAGGTGGCGTTTTTGCAAAGATTTATCACAAGACAGTGTAGTAGTCGCCAGTTGAAATACGGATAATGTTATTCCTAAAATCTACATTTTGTACACTTGTAAATGAGATATAACTTTGCTACGTTTAGGTACACTTCCAGTTCATTTCGTTTGCTTTCTTTTGTTTTCAGTTACATAATAACCTTTAATTCTAAGGTGGCGATTAGGCAAAAATGTATCACCAGACAGGCAATAACGGCATCGTATTACAAAATTACAACTGGCGAAATGCGGATAGGCCTATTTTGTATTTGAAAATCCACGTTATTTTAACCCAATAGAAATACAAATATTGGCAAATCTCCGTCTTTCTAATCATTTCATTTGAAGCATTTTTGTAATCACGCGATAACATTCACTAATATTTTAACGCATTGCACGATATGACGTAACTGAAACAGCGTAACATAAGAATAACCATCATCGTATTAAATATGCTTAATGGTATGTACTGACTGGTAATTTGGTCAATAATTTATATACTCCATGGCTTAGTAACAGCTTTGAATTCGTTGTAAAATTAGCTGGAGCAATCTCTTTCTCGTTGGTGTATTATTTGTCGAAAATGTCATATTTAATAAGTAATTATTACAAAAAATGAAGCTATGTTAACTTGTTTACATATTATGTGTGACGGAAAGTATAATTGGCCTAGAATTACATGAACCCATTTACTTTAACACTGGATTCATTGTCGAGTTGAGATATTAAACATCATCAAGAAAACTGCATCAAAAATGCTCGAGTAAAGAAAACTGAGAATAAGAACTAAAAATCGATAATCGATAACACAAAATCAAAGATAAACGGAACTGAAACGGAATTTGTGGCAAAGCACATATTAAAAGAACAAATTGGTGATTTTAGCTCGTTTTTAAACTGTTATAATGGTGAGCGAAATCGAATGGCTATACACAATTTGTGCTATTGTTATTAAATCGTGTCACATTTTGCCAAGATAACATGACACCACAATAGTTTGATCAGTTCCAAATGAGCGAAGCATCATTACAGCGGCAAATGAGTACAGAAGGACGCGGGCGCCCATAAAGGCAACAAGCGCATTGTGCAGCCTGCGTGACGCGTGCGTTCGGCCAAAACTGTGTGCGGGCGTAGCCGGTATCGCGTGCGTACCCTTGGATTACGTTTGCTTGCGAATAATGCGCCCTATCGCGTCACGCGGTTTACAACGCCGGGTGAAACTACCGGCGCACTGTGGCGTGATGGTGCGTGAATTAGCGGCGCAATGTGGAGTGATGGTGCGTGAATAAGCTCATGTTAATCACAAGTTTATCAGCGCACACTTTTGGTACTGTATCTTATATATTTCAGTCTTCACATACTGAGCACCCTCGTGTGTAAATAGTGAAGACGTGAAGGATACAGTCTAGGATAACCATACCAATGAGGACAACCATGCACATAGAAAACAAGACTTCGGAAAACCTAAATACGTGTTCCTGCATATTTAATTCAGGGGTTCTCAGTTACCTTTGCTCATCATGCTCATGCGTCACCAAAGACTTAAATATGCCATATGCGTATTACGGGGATATTATTCTTAATACTGTCTTTGTTTCTGATTCCAAGCGTTCTAAGTGCAACTAAAGGTTTATAATTAAGAACGGGTTGTATGGAAAGAAGTGAGTTACTTCTCAAACATTGGGGTTTTGACGAGTTTGAATTATTGATAAAGCTTTCGAAACCCTCATATAATCCAGCACCTTAACTTACTTCAATGGATTTCTCATGGTGATTCCAAATATAGTAGTAATGCTATTCATTAATATTGACATATTTGAAACATGTTGTAATTTTTTTGGAAGGTCGTCTGCAGACGACTGCCGCGTGGAAAGTGTTGAACACTTTCCACTCTTGCTTTAGTGATTAAAATCACTAAAGCAAGAGCGGTTGTAACCCAGAGATACCCTAGAAATAACACTCATCCTGACACTGACCCTTTAAACATGAACCCTAGGTAAATCGGAATGTTGTCACTGTCTTTAAGGAAGGTCTCATGATCAAATAGGGGTTAAATTAATTTGCGTCTTTAAACGTTGATCTCCTTTATACACTTGTGATTATAACGAATACCTCGATGTTTAAAGGCCGCAAGGCATCCAACACACGTAGTCCATGCATCGGAACATACCGTAAATAAAAAGTGCTACAGTATTTAGACCGTGACACTGAAATATTTATATGCAAAAACAAAAACAAGTAACGTTATACCGTACAATATATAGTCATATCATTGACAATGTGCAGTATAATAATAGATCATATTATATTACCATTTTAATTGGCTTTCAAAGCCTAACTAGACCATTAATGTGATTTGTCACGCGTGCTATACGGATAAGCTCTCGTCCTATAGTGAGCCTTTTATGAAACACGGTTTACAAACAGGGGTGGGGGTGATTTCCATCCATTAATTAAACCCAAACAGAGATGCAGAGTATGCTTATTTGGTACCATGGTATAGCAAGACATCTCTTCTTTTCATACATATCAAAACAATAAAGTACAAACATCCCACGCATGACGTGACATTGACTTCACCGAAATGTTCGACCTCAAAATGCCCGTTGTACAGTGAAATATAGGCCAAAACTAAAAATGTTCGCAAACAAAGTTGAGAGCGTCGGAATTTTACCAGGTTTTTTGATTATAATAAAAGGAAATGATGTTTCTAACATACACTATAAGACTCAGGACTATAGTTTTATGATGCTTTTCAAAATGGCGATTTCACATATGTTAAGGTAGCAACCATTCCGCCTACCCTCAGACTTTGACGGCTTGCCCTACCCCCCGAGTAAGGTGGTACCCTCATACCCTCAATATTATTTCCCTTCAAAATGAGATCAAAGGATGTAAAACAGATTACTTAGATGCTCTAGGTCACATTCTGTTGCATCATGGTGCCAACGGAACCCCCCCCCCCTCCCCCCCTTAGTAGCACGAGGGTTAAACTATTCCATGTCATCAACAAAAGAGTCCTTTCGACAACATATATTGCATTAATAACAGTTGTTGTAGTCGAAGAAAGAATCGCACGACAATTTAGATTAACAGTTATGACATAAGTTATCATCAACTGCTATAGATGTGCAGTTCATTTCCAATCGCTGAGAAACAAAACACCGGGAATATATCCCCAGAGGCAATGAAGTGATGCTGTAAGACCTCACCGCAAGTCAGGGAAGGCAAATATATATACTGTATAAAACTATTGCATGATTGATTGTCTCTCACAAATACGATGATTACGGGATTTGGGTCCTTAGAACTACTCATACTCATAAACATGATAAACAGCAGGTTACGAATTCGAGCCCCGCAACTACCAACGAGTTTGTATCTTTGGGCAAGGCACTTAATATGCATTGCCTTCTAAGAGTTACTAGTGTTTTGAGAAAATGTTTGTTCATTATTTAATTGGTGCTGACTTTGCTGTTGCCTTAGACGTTGCATTATTTGTGTATATATATTGTAGAACGCATTGGTCAATTTTGAAATGCAATATATGAATTCGTGTGATAAACTAAATCATAAAATATATTTATGTCATTTGTCTATAAAAACATGTTGTTTTGCTATCAAAAAGAAAAATTGAAACAAATAGTAGATAACACAATAATAAATTGTCTGGATTGTTGCGATTGAAAAAACAGCAATCATCTAGAGAATATAGTGAAGAGCTGTTATTCTACACTTTACGTAATCTATATCAAACATATAATGATATTAAAAGATATAAATCATCTCCAAACTATTTGTCCAAAGGATTTCTCTCCCTATTATGTGGTCAACGAACTCCCGGAAAAAAGATTTTACCAACAAACCGGGGATTATGGTGACAAAGTCCCATAGGATTATGGCACTATTGTGGAATCATCCTATACACGAATTGGTGGCTTAGAGCAAGAGGGGCTTATATCCAATGGTTGCCTTTATGATCGATTGTGACTTTACAAATGCACTATAATGCATGGCATATACCATGATTATAGGTCAATAAATGCGTATGTTTTGTTTCGAGAGAAATTAGACAAATCAATGCACGCGCGCTGATGTTGATGTGTGAATAATGGCACGACCCCGAAGGGGGAGTGCTATTGTGAGCATATCAACATTTGCGCAAGTGCATTGATTTTTCTAATTTTTCGAGAAACAAAACATACGCATGCATTGACCTAATTCATACACGACACTATACAAATAAATATTCACAATTTAAGCATAATTTTGATCTATGTAAAACGACTAAATAGACTTTTAACAAGTTTGCTAACACCCGCAGTGAAAATCGGCGAAACCGCGATCTTGAACAACGAATCAAAACAAAACGCGCACTGCGTGATTTGAACGGCGCACACGCGGAGTGCAGGTGGACACTTTCAATGCACTCCGCGTATTTGTAATTCCTGCTTCCTGATTGGTTCAACACTACATAGAGTGTATGAATTACTGTCAGTGTTCTTTGACATCATTAGATTTAAGTGCACAAGATTCATATCCATATCTTCAATAGCTGCTCACAGTTGTAAGCAGTTAATATCAACGGCTCAGCAGATAGACTTATCTTTATAGTACACCTGGCAGCTTTTGGAGATAGATGGGGATAGGGCCTTCTCACACTCAATCTTCCAAATTATCTTGAATGATGTGTTAGAATGAGGTTAGTAGGTTAGCGTTATAAAAAAAAACCCTTAACCCTAACTCCCACGGCTATGTTTTTGCGTGTATCCGGGGGAGGGGGGAAAAGTACCATTTTTTAAACCCGAAAAATCACCGAGCACCCCCCGGGAGTCGATCCCGGGACCATTCGCACCCAAGTCTGTGCCCCTATCAACTGAGCTAACTCCCCAGCGCACATGCGGCCACAAACTTCGTGGCCACATATGCCTGCGGTAGGTGACGTAATCGAGCCAATGCAGCAGCACGCGCGTGGAGATAGTTTTATTTTGGATGATTTTGTATGGTCTAGTGGGGTTAGGGTTATGGAACATTGAAAAATTGTGTTAATTAACCCTAACTTCCACGGCTATGTTTTGGCGTGTATCGGGGGGAGGGGGAAAAAGTACCATTTTTTTAACCCGAAAAATCACCGAGCACCCCCCGGGAGTCGATCCCGGAACCATTCGCACCCAAGTCTGTGCCCCTATCAACTGAGCTAACTCCCCAGCGCACATGCGGCCACAAACTTCGTGGCCACATATGCCTGCGGTAGGTGACGTAATCGAGCCAATGCAGCAGCACGCGCGTGGAGATAGTTTTATTTTGGATGATTTTGTATGGTCTAGTGGGGTTAGGGTGTGTGGGAGGAATAGAATATTGTAGGGGAATGTGGCGTTCAGGCAGAACACTGTTATTGGCTTTAGACTTAAGAGGGACAACTAGGGAGAGCTTTGTACGGCAATATTCCAGTCATAGTTTATGAGATAATGTACTCTGAGAGGCTTTCAGATAGAGGTCTAATATGTTTTTTAACGGAATGACTGCTTTATCCAAAATGTTTAGCAAAACTAGCAAAAATTTGTGATTTAAATAAAAACACGGATGAAATATTCGTTATGAAAAGTAACTTTTGCTTTGAAGCCAAGCGTAAATATTTCGCAGATTTACCATTTACAGTACCTGTAATACCTCTGTATACAAGTAACGCATAATTTAAAATGGGAAATAGTGCAGAAAAAACTCAATACCTATGGCTAAAATAGGTGTTCATATGGTAGTATTTACTAGGTCAATATATAATATTATGACGAAATTAATATTAAACCTAGATATAATAGTTAGAATGAGCGATAGGTTATGAAATTCGGACTAAGCGCCCGGGAATATAACGTAACGTTTTATTATTTGAAAAGCATGTTATTAATGTATAACGACAGCATGTACGTAACGGACGGTTGACTTTCGTGATCTGGTAATTTGGCGCACTTGGATTTCTTTTATTTCAAATGTTATTTGTCCCGGCATATGTTTCCTTCAATCCCATGTTTATAGTTCACAAGGTGACAAATGTCATCTCGCCTCAAGAAGAATCATGTTTGTTTGAGTCTCTACAGGACGCGGTTTTATAACTACGGGTTGATTTATTCAGGGTTTGTACTTATCCCTTGCTAGGGGTTATTGTTTTAAGGCCAAGTAATCGCTAACCTAATTTTTAGTGGCATTGTATTTTCTGTCCATCTGTTACAAGCTAGCTGCTACGATATACCATAGAAGTAATAGACATAAGGGAATGGTGACATATTTTGAGTCGTGACTAGATTGTTATATTACGAAATAGCTGTGCGCGAGTGCTCTTATACTGGAAATAGTTCCGAGGTCCCAAACGTCGTAATCTATCCAATTTCAGCTACGTTCTCGAGTTTCCAATAGGTGATCATGTGATATCGTATGGATGCCTGTCCTGTCTTGAGGAGACTGACGTTAAAGGGATACTAAGAGATGTATTGAAGGTTGCCCCCTCAATTAGGATAAAAACCGGGATTTCTACATTTTTACAATTGTATTACATACACACTGGTAGAAAAGGGATAGTTATAGGCAATAATATATAATACTTGACGCTATTCAGGCCTTATATTATAGTTTTATGATTATTGGGGAAATAACGACATTTAAATAAGTATTTGGTAGTTGATAATTTTTCGCCACCGAAAACTGTATCTATTAGCATGGCCGAGTGGTCTAAGGCGTTGGTATAATGGCTTTGTGTCTTTATTTTTGTAACAAATGACTTTGTTTTATCAATTTAAACATGGGAAATTTAATTTATACTATACACAGTGGGTTTTTTTCCTCTGACATATGACATTTGAATTAATTGCAATTTAATATTAGTGAAATGTACGGCTTTTCAAGAAGCACGGCGCGGATACTGTACGGTGGATCTCGACGGGTTTTTATTTCCTGTTGCTGGTGTGTGTTCTGACGATACTAGCCATCGTCTGGTGTCAATAAATAGCGATGATATTTCAACGTATACTCATTGTTATAATCAAGTTTTGATGCTTTTTTGTAAGCAGAAACAACAATAATAGCCAATCATAATGATTATCTTTAGATACTGGTTCTGTTCTGGTTAGGCCGCAGTAAGAAACCAGTACGTATGGCTGCTACGTATAAGTGACTTGTACGGACGACTTATACGGTAACAATTCCTTAAATGCATTGTTAATGAACATAATCGCATTTGTCTCAGTCTGATTGTCATTGGTGCTTGTTGAGGCCAAATATTACTCTGCCGACTACCATATCTACATTTACTCGACTTAAAGAACGCCCCATAACGCCCCGTAACAATACGCTTTTGCTTAATAGCGTCAACGTTGTTCAATTCAATGCCAATTGCTAGCCCTTTCCCCTATTGTTAGGATTTCGTCAGTATCGAGTTGCAATCCCATGTATTGGAAATTTGCTTCGGTTTATCGGACACTTTTGATTCTTACTGTGAGGAAGTCAGTATAATAATATATAATTGCTCACCCCTAATGGTTGACAATGGTGCCCAAGTAGTTTCAAGAGTACGTCACAAATAAGTCTTAGCCAATCAGAATGCCGAAACTACATGAGGGCAACTCTTAGCTTGTACCCTAAATCAAGGTCAAGGTTAATCAACCATCCAAGTTGGCAAGGACGTCCCTTTTAATTCTACCAACTTCAAAGAACATTTTGATATAAAATCCCATGTGTCAGACTAGACCGGAACCATACAACCCCTATATGCTCGCCATTCTTATATAAGTCATCTGTATTATGATAATACGCTACTCTCTGTCTGTTTGTCTGTTTGTCTGTGTGTCTGTCTGTCTGTGCGCGTTTTTTCGTCGCCTTCCCGGGGTCGGGCGGCGTTCAAACTCGGTGGGTGGGTGCAGCTCGGTCCCCGCAAGAGCAAGTTTGCATTTGCTAGAGCGTACGAGGTCAAAGGTCATCTAGGGGTCAACTTTTTGAAGTTGGTCGGATCGTGCTTAAACTCGGTGATCGCAATGCTCGATGCGAGGCGAGCGTGGCAAAAATAAAACGGGTTAGCGTTTGTCGGGTCTTCCGGGGTCAAAGGTCGTCTAGGGGTCGAATTTTCAAAGTTTGTCCGATCGGGCTTAAACTCGGTGGAAAAAATAAAACGGCTTTGCTTTTCTTGGGTCGTCCGGGGTCAAAGGTCGTCTAAGGGTCGAATTTTCAAAGTTTGTCCGATCGGGCTTAAACTCGGGGATGGGAAGCCCGAATGCGAGTCGAGCGTGGAAAAAATAAAATGCCTTTGCTTTTCTTGGGTCGTCCGGGGTCAAAGGTCATCTAGGGATCGAATTTTTAAAGTTTGTCCGATCGGGCTTAAACTGGGGGACGGGAAGCCCGAATGCGAGTCGAGCGTGGAAAAAAAAAAACCGCCGTTGCTTTTCTTGGGTCGTCCGGGGTCAAAGGTCATCTAGGGTCGAATTTTTAAAGTTTGTCCGATCGGGCTTAAACTCGGTGATGAGAAACTCGGTGATCTGTTTGTTCGGTCCCCGCAAGAGCAAGTTCGCATTCGCTAGAGCATACGAGGTCAAAGGTCATCTAGGGGTCAACTTTTTGAAGTTGGTCGGATCGTGCTTAAACTCGGTGATCCCAATGCTCGATGCGAGGCGAGCGTGGCAAAAATAAAACGGGTTAGCGTTTGTCGGGTCTTCCGGGGTCAAAGGTCGTCTAGGGGTCGAATTTTCAAAGTTTGTCCGCTTAAACTCGGTGATGGGAAGCCCGAATACGAGTCGAGCGTGGAAAAAATAAAACGGCTTTTCTTTTCTTGGTTCGTCCGGGGTCAAAGGTCGTCTAAGGGTCGAATTTTCAAAGTTTGTCCGATCGGGCTTTATGCATGCGTTCTACAAACCACCAAACCCGGGTGACCGCCTAGTAGATTAGAATACTATAGTATTGGAATTGCTGTTTTATTGTAATCCTTAAAAGTGTAAGTTCATACATGTAATACAATTGTAACAGTGTACAAATCCCAATTTGTATCAAAATTGGGGGCGCAGCCTCCAAGACATTACTGAATATACCTTTAATCAAACGATATTCCAAAATAATAACTGATATAAACGTTTACCGTATGTCACTATGTTATACCACGGAGACAGACGATACGCCACTATGTAATACCACCGACGAAATTATCTTCCGGACATGTTGCAGAGATGTTGGCACCAGTTAAAAGATAATCCTCCAATAACGTAATAGAGTGACTTTGCAACACTCGTCGTTAGCATAGTCATAGTAACCTCTATCGATGCCTAAATGTTCTTGATATAAATTAGTTCAACCTATAAAACGTACTTGTAATCACAATGCTTCAACATTTCATAAATAGTTACGTTAGATGGTCATATTATTGTCAAGATTGTGTACATGTACATATGTTATTTCCAATAAGTCACATTTGCGCGTCTTTCAGAAATTGACTGCATAGCGTTTTGTATCCGGTGACGGGTAATGAAACACCAACAATATCAACAAAATGGCAAGAAGCTGATCTGTGGAGGCTTAACGTCAGTCACCTCGAGCCAGAACAGGTATAGACACGATATCACATGATTACCTATTGGAAACTCGAGATCGTAGCTGAAATTGGGTAGATTACCACGTTTTGGGACCTCGGAACTATTTGCAGTATAACAGCACCCACTCCGGGACTCACGCATAGCTATTTCGTAATGTAGTCACGACTCAAAACATGTCGTCAACATATCGTCAGCAGTAGTATAAGATTATGGAAGCTTGTAACAGATGGACATAAATACAAATGCCACGAAAAATTAGGATAGTGTTTAGTTGGCCTTAAAGCAATAACCCCTAGTAAGATATCAATACGAACTCGTGGATGGTTCAGCCTGTGGTGATACAATTGTGTTCTGAAGAGACGTCCATACGGTTCTCCTTGAGGCAAGATGGCATTATTCACCTTGTGAATCATGAAGCACGGTAGTGAAGGAAACATACGCAGGAAAAATAACATTTCAAATAAAAGAAATACAAGTGCGCCCAATCACCAGATCACGAAAGTCAACCGTTACGTTCATTCTGTCGTAATACCTTAATAATATGAGATTCACAACTAGAAATTGACGTTGTTCTCTCCGGGGCCTAGTCCGAATATCACGACCCATCACATATTCTAACTTCCTTAAGTAGGTTGCAAATTAAATTCGACATAATATGCATTGACCTGGTACATATAATACCGCAGGGATACACAATTTGGTTATAGATTCTGAGTTTTGCCTGCATTATTTTGCCTTATGCATTTGCATACATGAATACGTCCTAGTGTAAATAGAGTTTGGAAAAATGTTTTGGATAATCAAACTGCTGCCACATTCTTCACGAAAAAAGGTCTTTAAGGAATGACAATCATCGTTCAGATGAGGTTGATTAGAAGGTATTTATTTAATTATTCAATTGATGGAAACTTTTTAAAAGTTAAAAACGTCCTTGATTTTGGATAACTGGAAATGTATCGGAACTAACAGTTTACGGTACTATACGTACATTCTACATGTACTCCCCATGGCAATTGATACGGTAGCAATTACTTCATGCTGGAAAATAAAGGTTGCCAGTATTGGTCGATACTAGTACGATTTTTCGTGTAACAAGTCATCTATGGTCTTCAAGGTTATTCGATAGTAAACAGGAAACATATTTAGTAGAAGGCATCTGTGCCATTTAGATGCATTATGTTAATTGTAATCCATGTGTCCCACGGGCTATGGCATGGGATAACCATAGACTGGGTCCCCGCCTTCCTTTATTTATATGGCCGCCATCTTTAAAAGGGCGGACCAAATCGAAGGACTGGAAAAGAACACGGCGAAAAGTGTGCGGTTACTCGTAGAATACCACGAGTAGTTACCATATATGAATATACAAACGAATAAAATGCAGTGCGTGAGGAAAATATGCGCCCTATCGCGTCACGCGGTGTACAACGCCGCGTAAAACTACCGGCTCACTGTGGCGTGATGGTGCGTGGATTAGCGGCGCACTGTGGAGTGATGGTGCATGAATAAGCTCATGTTTATTCACGAGTTTATCAGCGCACACTTTTGGTACTGTATCTTATATATATACACATGGACAAAAGTATCGCACCACTGTTTTTTTGTTGATAAGTGCAAATGTGGCCTCGAATTTTGCCACCATGGTGTGATATTAAGGATCATTTGTTTGCGTAAGCTGTCCAACAAAATGTTGTGCAATAAAAGGGCCACATTTTAGTTTGTGACGTAATCGATGTAATGTTTTTTCAAGGCCAAGGGGTAAATGCATGTTTTTGTCCAAAAACATGCATGAAAAAAGTTTGGGTATAACACGATATTGAGAGGCCCGATGATTAATCTCCAAAGTTGTAATCTTTGGTAACACAATTAAGTCTTCCAAGGTCAAAGGTAATCTGGGGTCAATTTTTTTTTTAAAAACTCCCTTTTTCGTACGCCCAACAGTTATTGGGTCTACGGTCAAAATAGGTCAAATTTTAAAGAAGTTCAAATGACAAAAGCAATATTGCGAAGGTGTTGACCTTGGTCAAATAAACAAAAACAACATCAACGGTGACTAATATAATGACTATTTTAAGTTTTTAAAGTCTATCCAATATCGCGTTATACCCAAACTTGTTTCATGAATGTTTCTGGACAAAATCATGCATTTTCCCCTCGGCCTTGAAAAAAACATTACATCGATTACGTAACAAACTAAAATGTGGCCCTTTTATTGCACAACATTTTGTTGGACAGCTTACGCAAACAAATTATCCTTAATATCACACCATGGTGGCAAAATTCAAGGCCACATTTGCACTTTTCAACAAAAAAATAGTGGTGCGATACTTTTTTCCATGTGTATATTTCAGTCTTCACATTCTGAGCACCCTCATAGGAGACATGAAGGATACAGTCTAGGATAACCATACCACTGAGGACAACCATGCACATAGAAAACAAGACTTTGGAAAACCTAAATACGTGTTCCTGCATAACTTATTTTAATTCAGGGGTTCTCAGTTACCTTTGCTCATCATGCTCATGCGTCACCAAAGATTTAAATATGCCATATGCGTATTACGGGGATACAATTCGTTATACTGTTTTTGTTTCTCACTACGATTCCCAGCGTTCTAAGTGCAACTAAGGACAAGGGTAAGTACGGTTGGTACTATTGCAGTGACACCATTTACAGAAATCTTCTCTATTAATCAGGTCTATCCGTCACTGATGATAAGAACAAAAAGTTTTATAATCAAGAACGGGTTGTATGGAAAGAAGTAAGTTACTTCTCAAACATTGTGGTTTTGACGAGTTTGAATTGTTGTTAAAGCTTTCGAAACCCTCATATAACCAGCACCTTAACTTTCTTCAATGAATTTCTCCTAGTAATTCCAAATATAATAGTAATGCAATTCAATAATATTGACATGTGACCATCCATCACGAACCAGGTGCAAAGTAGCAAATTTGACTTTTGGAGTTATATGCATATCTTTAGAGAACAAACATTTAGCTTTAAAATGATACCTTACTTGCCTTATTCGGGACAACCAGTTTTCAAGTTATTACCCGATGTACCACTCGACTCTCAAAGGGGTCATTTTGAGAAATGACTTTATAGATGCCAATTAGATAGGTTTGAAGTACCACTACCCCTGGAAATACAAGAATTTCACCATTTTTTGACCCGTATATCATTCTGACATTTTCTAGAGTGATTAAAAAGGGTTTTACCAACACGATTTTCAAACAATCTCAATTTCAAAATGTTTGACTTTTTTTGACAAAATGTGTTGTATTGGCATTTGGCAAACTGCCACTTTGCACCTGGTTCGTTGTGGACGGTTGAAACATTTTGTGAATTTTTTGGAAGGTCGTCTGCAGACAACTGTTACGGCCCAATACGTGCAAAAGCCCAATACGTGCAAATGTGCACGTATTGGGCTCAAATAGAAAAAAAATGACAAATAAATTATTCTTTGGCCCAATACGTGCTAAAAAAAAATTGAACTCTAAATTTTGAAAATATTCTATTAGGCAACCACTCTCCCTCTGAAAGCTTCAAACAATGCCTATGTTTAGTCGACCCTACTTGATTCGACCAGAAGTAATTTGGTCCAAATGTTAAAATGGCTGTAAATGGTCAATAATGTTATGTTGAAGCTATTCCAGTAATAAAGCACCCTCCCTCTGAAAAATTTAAATCATAAGCTACTGAACTCGACCTTCGTCCAAATCGTCCCGACATACCCATGCCCCTATAATCAGTAATATTAAATTCAGCTTTAAATCTCTTTAATTTAACTTACACCCTCCCTCTGAAATATTTAAATCATAAGCTACTGATCTCGACCTACGTCCATTTCGTCCCGACATAACCATGCCCCTATAATCAGTAATATTAAATTCAGATATAAATATCTTTCTTTTAACTTATACCCTCCCTCTGAAATATTACAATCGTACCTTAAAATATTTAAATCGTACCTTACCAACTCGACCTACGTCCATTTCGTCCCGACATAACCATGCCCCTATAATAAGTAATATTAAATTCAGCTATAAATATCTTTTCTTTAACTTACACCCTCCCTCTGAAATATTAAATCGTCCAACAATTGACTCGACATGAAAAGTTGAACAAAAAAATGCACGTATTGGGCTTAGGTTTCTTAAATATAGGTAACAAGACGAATGTTTTCGACAGATTGAAGGTAATAAGACATAATAGAAGTCATATATAAACTAAACAGATGTTTCTAGATCATTTTTTTACATTTTGTTTTGCACGTATTGGGCTGAGGTTGATATTTTCTTAAATATCCAAAATAAGACGATTTTTTCGACCGATTGAAGGTAATAAGACATAATAGAAGTCATTTATAAACTAACAGAAAAAAATATTTTTTGCACGTATTGGGCTGAGGTTGAAATGTTCTTAAATATCAACAATAAGACGGTTTTTTCGACAGATTGAAGGTAATATGACATAATAGAAGTCATATATAAACTAAACAGATGTTTCTAGATCATTTTTAAAAAATATTTTTTGCACGTATTGGGCTGAGGTTGAAATTTTCTTAAATATCAACAATAAGACGGTTTTTTCGACAGATTGAGTAATATGACATAATAGAAGTCATATATAAACTAAACAGATGTTTCTAGATCATTTTTCAAATTTTTTTTTTTTTTGCACGTATTGGGCTGAGGTTGAATTTTTCTAAAATATCAACAATAAGACGGTTTTTCGACAGATTGAAGGTAATATGACATAATAGAAGTCATATATCAACTAAACAGATGTTTCTAGATCATTGTTGTTGGGTTGTTTTTTTGCACGTATTGGGCTGAGGTTGATATTTTTTTTAAATATAGATAATAAAATGGTTTTTTTCGACGGATTGAAGGTAATAAGACATAATAGAAGTCATATATACACTAAACAGATGTTTCTAGATCATTTTTTTTTTAACATTTTTTTTGGCACGTATTGGGCTGAGGTTGATATTTTCTTAAATATCCATAATAAGACGATTTTTTCGACCGATTGAAGGTAATAAGACATAATAGAAGTCATATATAAACTAAACAGATGTTTCTAGATCATTTTTCAAAAACTTTTTTTGTGCACGTATTGGGCTGAGGTTGAAATTTTCTTAAATATCGACAATAAGACGGTTTTTTCGACAGTTTGAAGGTAATAAGACATAATAGAAGTCATATATAAACTAAACAGATGTTTCTAGATCATTTCTAATTTAGAAATAACACTCATCCTGACACTAACCCCTTAAACATGAACCCTAGGTAAATTGGAATGTTGTCCAGCGGTCATGTAAATGGTCACTGTCTTTAAGGAAGGGCTCATGATCAAATAGGGGTTAAATTAATTTGCGTCTTTAAACGTTGATCTCCTTTATACACTTGTGATTATAACGAATACCTCGATGTTTAAAGGCCGCATAGTCCATGCATTGAAACATACCGTAAATAAAAAGTGCTACAGTATTTAGACCATAACACTGAAATATTTATATGCAAAAACAAAAACAAGTAACGTTATACCGTAAAATATATAGTCATATCCTTGACAATGTGCAGTATAATAATAGATTATATTATATTACCATTTTAATTGGCTTTCAAACCATAACTAGACCATTAATGTGATTTGTCACGCGTGCTATACGGATAAGCTCTCGTCCTATAGTGAGACTTTCATGAAACACGGCTTACAGGCAGGGGTGGAGGTGATTTCCACCCCTTAATTAAACCCAAACAGAGATGCAGAGTATGCTTATTTGGTACCATGGTATAGCTAGACATCTCTTCTTTTCAAAAAATAAACTACAAGACGCAGGACTATAATAGTATTATGATTTTTTCTTCAAAATGACGATTTCACATATGTTAAGGTAGCAACCACTCCGCCTACCCTCAGACTTTGACGGCTTACCCTACCCCCGAGAAAGGTGGTACCCTCAATATTATTTCCCGTCAAAATGAGCGCAAAGGATGTAAAACAGATTACTTAGATGCTCTAGGTAACTTTCTGTTGCATCATGGTGCCAACGGAGGGTTAACCTATTTCATGTCATTAACAAAAGAGTCCCTTCGACAACATAGATTGCATTAATAACAGTTGTTGTAGTCGAAAAAAAACTCGCACGACAATTTAGATTAACAGTCATGACATAAGTTATCATCAACTGCTATAGATGTGCAGTTCATTTCCAATCGCTGAGAAACAAAACACCGGGAATATACCCCCAGAGGCAATAAAGTGATGCTGTGAGACTTCACCGCAAGTCAGGGAAGGCAAATATACTGTATAAAACTATTACATGATTGATTGTCTCTCACATATACGATGATTACGGGATTTGCGTCCTTAGAACTACTCGTACTTTTCAAATGAGCTTTGTGGCCGAGGTATTATAGCGCAGGACTCACAAACATGATAAACAGAAGGTTACAAATTCGAACCCCGCAACTACCAACAAGTTTGTATCGTTGGGCAAGGTACCTAATATGCATTGCCTTCTAAGGGTCACTTGTGTTTTGAGAAAATGTTTGTTCATTGTTTAATTGGTGCTGAATTTGGTGATGCCTAGCCGTTGCATTATTTGTGTATATATTGTAGAACGCATTGGTCAATTTAGAAATACAATATATGAATTCGTGTGATAAAAATAAATTCATCAAATATATTTATGTCATTTGTCTATAAAAACGTGTTGTTTTGCTATCAAAAAAGAATTAAAACATACAGCAGATAACACAATAATAGATTGTCTGGATTGTTGCGATTGAAAAACAGCAATAATCTAGAGAATATAGTGAAGAGCTGATATTCTACACTTTACGTGATCTATATCAAACATATAATGATATTAAAAGATATAAATCATCTCCAAACTATTTGTCCAAAGGATTTCTCTCCCTATTATGTGGTCAATGAACTCCCGGAAAAAGATTTTACCAACAAACCGGGGACTATGGTGACAAAGTCCCATAGGATTATGGCACTATTGTGGAATCATCCTATACACGAATTGGTGGCTTAGAGCAAGAGGGGCTTATATCCAATGGTTGCCTTTAATACAGTTTGTGATTTTACAAATGCATGGCAGCTATACCATGATTACTGTCAGTGTTCTATGACATCATTAGATTTAAGTGCACAAGATTCTTATCCATATCGTCAATAGCTGCTCACAGTTGTAAGCAGTTAATATCAACGGCTCAGCAGATAGACTTATCTTTATAGTACACCTGGCAGCTTTTGGAGATAGGTTGGGATAGGGCCTTCTCACACTCAATCCTCCAAATTATCTTGAATGATGTGTTAGAATGAGGTTAGTAGGTTAGCGTTATAAAAAACTCTTGAGGTGTGGGAGGAATAGAATATTGTAGGGGAATGTGGCGTTCAGGCAGAACACTGTTATTGGCTTTAGACTTAAGAGGGACAACTAGGGAGAGCTTTATACGGCAATATTCCAGTCATAGTTTATGAGATAATGTACTCTGAGAGGCTTTCAGATAGAGGTCTAATATGTTTTCTAACGGAATGACTGCTTTATCTAAAATGTTTAGCAAAACTAGCAAAAATATGTGATTTAAATAATAACACGGATGAAATATTCGTTATAAAAAGTTTTCTGAAGCCAAGCGTAAATATTTCGCAGATTTACCTTTAACAGTACCTGTAATACCTCTGTATACAAGTAACGCATAATGTAAAACGGGATATAGTGCAGAAAAAACTTAATACCTATGGCTAAAATAAGTGTCCATATGGTAGTATTTACTAGGTCAATATATAATAGTATGACGAAATTAGTATTAAACCTAGATATAAAAGTTAGAATGAGCGATAGGTTATGAAATTCGGACTAAGCGGCCGGGAATATAACGTAACGTTTTATTATTTGAAAAGCATGTTATTAATGTACAGGGTGTATCAAAAAAATTAGGACACTTTTTGATGATGGTTTAAATCCTTGTTAAATCACTGAAGCATGACCAATTTTTATTTCAATGTAAAGTACAACCGATAAAGATAAAATCCTGAAGAGATGAGAAAAATCCATAATTAATTAAGGAAATTGTGACCTATTAGGCAAGGCAATCTATTTTGTAGTATGTACAATGGGCATTCACACAGTAACAGTAGAGTAACATGAACGCGCACACTATTTATGCCAATATCATGGTAATGAACCATCTACAGTGGGTTCGAGAACTTTTTTAAGTTGCACAGAATATGCATGCATCTGATTTGTGGATTATTTAGCCAGTATTGATTTGTGCCAGAATTAAATGGATTACCAAACTAATCTTTGCTATTGACTGATAGATTATTTTCTATGTTTATAATTATTGCAACGTATTGAAACGTAAACCATGTTATTTACTGGTCTATACATGTAAATCCCATTGTACAAACCAGTAAATGACATGGTTTACGCAAATTATGCTAGTTTTCTTATTTTTCATCGGATTGATCTCATATTTTCAGGATATCATAATAATTAATTGGGCTTTACATTGAGACTAAATTGGTCATGGTCCAATGATTATAACAAGTATTACACCGTCATGAAAAAGTGTCCTAATTTTTTTGATACACCCTGTATAACGACAGCATGAACGTAACGGACGGTTGACTTTCGTGATCTGGTAATTTGGCGCACTTGGATTTCTTTTATTTGAAATGTTATTTGTCCCGGCATATGTTTCCTTCAATCCCATGTTTATAGTTCACAAGGTGACAAATGTCATCCCGCCTCAAGAAGAATCATGTTCGTTTGAGTCTCTACAGGACGCGGTTTTATAACTACGGGTTGATTTATTCAGGTTTGGTACTTATCCCTTGCTAGGGGTTATTGTTTTAAGGCCAAGTAATCGCTAACCTAATTTTTAGTGGCATTGTATTTTCTGTCCATCTGTTACAAGCTAGCTGCTACGATATACCATGGAAGTAACAGACATAAGGGAATGGTGACATATTTTGAGTCGTGACTAGATTGTTATATTACGAAATAGCTGTGCGCGAGTGCTCTTATACTGGAAATAGTTCCGAGGTCCCAAACGTCGTAATCTATCCAATTTCAGCTACGTTCTCGAGTTTCCAATAGGTGATCACGTCATATCGTATGGATGCCTGTCCTGTCTTGAGGAGACTGACGTTAAAGGGATACTAAGAGATGTATTGAAATCTGCCCCCTCAATTAGGATAAAAGCCGGGATTTCTACATTTTTACAATTGTATTACATACACACTGGTAAAAAAGCGATAGTTATAGGCAATAATATATAATACTTGACGCTATTCAGGCCTTATATTATAGTTTTATGATTATTGGGGAAATAACGACATTCAAATAAGTATTTGGTAGTTGATAATTTTTCGCCACCGAAAACTGTATCTATTAGCATGGCCGAGTGGTCTAAGGCGTTGGTATAATGGCTTTGTGTCTTTATTTTTGTAACAAATGACTTTGTTTTATCAATTTAAACATGGGAAATTTAATTTATACTATACACAGTGTTTTTTTCCCTCTGACATATGACATTTGAATTAATTGCAATTTAATATTAGTGAAATGTACGGCTTTTCAAGAAGCACGGCGCGGATACTGTACGGTGGATCTCGACGGGTTTTTATTTCCTGTTGCTGGTGTGTGTTCTGACGATACTAGCCATCGTCTGGTGTCAATAAATAGCGATGATATTTCAACGTATACTCATTGTTATAATCAAGTTTTGATGCTTTTTTGTAAGCAGAAACAACAATAATAGCCAATCATAATGATTATCTTTAGATACTGGTTTTGTTCTGGTTAGGCCGCAGTAAGAAACCAGTACGTATGGCTGCTACGTATAAGTGACTTGTACGGACGACTTATACGGTAACAATTCCTTAAATGCATTGTTAATGAACATAATCGCATTTGTCTCAGTCTGATTGTCATTGATGCTTGTTGAGGCCAAATATTACTCTGCCGACTACCATATCTACATTTACTCGACTCAAAGAACGCCCCATAACGCCCCGTAACAATACGCTTTTGCTTTATAGCGTCAACGTTGTTCAATTCAATGCCAATTGCTAACCCTTTCCCTATTGTTAAGATTTCGTCAGTATCGAGTTGCAATCCCATGTATTGGAAATTTGCTTCGGTTTATCGGACACTTTTGATTCTTACTGTGAGGAAGTCAGTATAATAATATATAATTGCTCACCCCTAATGGTTGACAATAGTGCCCAAGTAGTTTCAAGAGTACGTCACAAATAAGTCTTAGCCAATCAGAATGCCGAAACTACATGAGGGCAACTCTTAGCTTGTACCCTAAATCAAGGTCAAGGTTAATCAACCATTCAAGTTGGCAAGGACGTCCACTTAGGTTTTAATTCTACCAACTTCAAAGAACATTTTGATATAAAATCCCATGTCAGACTAGACCGGAACCACACAACCCCTATATGCTCCCCATTCTTATATAAGCCATCTGTATTATAATACGCTACACTCTGTCTGTTTGTCTGTGTGTCTGTCTGTCTGTGCGCGCTTTTTCGTCGCATTTCCGGGGTCGGGCGGCGTTCAAACTCGGTGGGTGGGTGCAGCTCGGTCCCCGCAAGAGCAAGTTTGCATTTGCTAGAGCGTACGAGGTCAAAGGTCATCTAGGGGTCAACTTTTTGAAGTTGGTCGGATCGTGCTTAAACTCGGTGATCGCAATGCTCGATGCGAGGCGAGCGTGGCAAAAATAAAACGGGTTAGCGTTTGTCGGGTCTTCCGGGGTCAAAGGTCGTCTAGGGGTCGAATTTTCAAAGTTTGTCCGATCGGGCTTAAACTCGGTGGAAAAAATAACACGGCTTTGCTTTTCTTGGGTCGTCCAGGGTCAAAGGTCGTCTAAGGGTCGAATTTTCAAAGTTTGTCCGATCGGGCTTAAACTCGGGGATGGGAAGCCCGAATGCGAGTCGAGCGTGGAAAAAATAAAATGCCTTTGCTTTTCTTGGGTCGTCCGGGGTCAAAGGTCATCTAGGGGTCGAATTTTTAAAGTTTGTCCGATCGGGCTTAAACTCGGTGATGAGAAACTCGGTGATCTGTTTGTTCGGTCCCCGCAAGAGCAAGTTCGCATTCGCTAGAGCATACGAGGTCAAAGGTCATCTAGGGGTCAATTTTTTGAAGTTGGTCGGATCGTGCTTAAACTCGGTGATCACAATGCTCGATGCGAGGCGAGCGTGGCAAAAATAAAACGGGTTAGCGTTTGTCGGGTCTTCCGGGGTCAAAGGTCGTCTAGGGGTCGAATTTTCAAAGTTTGTCCGATCGGGCTTAAACTCGGTGATGGGAAGCCCGAATACGAGTCGAGCGTGGAAAAAATAAAACGGCTTTGCTTTTCTTGGTTCGTCCGGGGTCAAAGGTCGTCTAAGGGTCGAATTTTCAAAGTTTGTCCGATCGGGCTTTATGCATGCATTCTTCAAACCACCAAACCCGAGAACCGCCAAACCCGGGTGACCGCCTAGTAGATTAGAATACTATATTAGTATTGGAATTGCTGTTTTATTGTAATCCTTAAAAGTGTAAGTTCATACATATAATACAATTGTAACAGTGTACAAATCCCAATTTGTATCAAAATTGGAGGCGCAGCCTCCAAGACATTACTGAATATACCTTTAATCAAACGATATTCCAAAATAATAACTGATATAAACGTTTACCGTATGTCACTATGTTATACCACGGAGACAGACGATACGCCACTATGTAATACCACCGACGAAATTATCTCCCTGACATGTTGCAGAGATGTTGGCACCAGTTAAAAGATAATCCTCCAATAACGTAATAGAGTGACTTTGCAACACTCGTCGTTAGCATAGTCATAGTAACATCTATCGATGCCTAAATGTTCTTGATATAAATCAGTTCAACCTATAAAACGTACTTTGTAATCACAATGCTCCAACATTTCATAAATAGTTACGTTAGATGGTCATATTATTGTCAAAATTGTGTACATGTACATATTTTATTTCCAATAAGTCACATTTGCGCGTCTTTCAGAAATTAACTCCATAGCGTTTTGTATCCGGTGACAGGTAATGAAACACCAACAATATCAACAAAATGGCAAGAAGCTGATCTGTGGAGGCTTAACGTCAGTCACCTCGAGCCAGAACAGGTATGAAACTCGAGATCGTAGCTGAAATTGGGTAGATTACGACGTTTTGGGACCTCGGAACTATTTGCAGTATAACAGCACCCACTCCGGGACTCACGCATAGCTATTTCGTAATGTAGTCACGACTCAAAACATGTCGTCAACATATCGTCAGCAGTAGTATTAGATTATGAAAGCTTGTAACAGATGGACATAAATACAAATGCCACGAAAAATTAGGATAGTGTTTAGTTGGCCTTAAAGCAATAACCCCTAGTAAGATATCAATACGAACTCGTGGATGGTTCAGCCTGTGGTTATACAATTGTGTTCTGAAGAGACGTCCATACGGTTCTCCTTGAGGCAAGATGGCATTATTCACCTTGTGAATCATGAAGCACGGTAGTGAAGGAAACATACGCAGGAAAAATAACATTTCAAATAAAAGAAATACAAGTGCGCCCAATCACCAGATTACGAAAGTCAACCGTTACGTTCATTCTGTCGTAATACATTAATAATATGAGATTCACAACTAGAAATTGACGTTGTTCTCTCCGGGGCCTAGTCCGAATATCACGACCCACCACATATTCTAACTTCCTTAAGTAGGTTGCAAATTAAATTCGACATAATATGCATTGACCTGGTACCTATAATACCGCAGGGATACACAATTTGGTTATAGATTCTGAGTTTTGCCTGCATTATTTTCCCTTATGCATTTGCATACATGAATACGTCCTAGTGTAAATGGAGTTTGGAAAAGTTTGGGATAATCAAACTGCTGCCACATTCTTCACGAAAAAAGGTCTTTAAGGAATGACAATCATCGTTCAGATGAGGTTGATTAGAAGGTATTTATTTAATTATTCAATTGATGGAAACTTTTTAAAAGTTAAAAACGTCCTTGATTTTGGATAACTGGAAATGTATCGGAACTAACAGTTTACGGTACTATACATTCTACATGTACTCCCCATGGCAATTGATACGGTAGCAATTACTTCATGCTGGAACATAAAGGTTGCCAGTATCGGTCGATACTTGTACGATTTTTCGTGTAACAAGTCATCTATGGTTTTCAAGGTTATTCGATAGTAAACAGGAAACATATTTAGTAGAAGGCATCTGTGGCCATTTAGATGCATTATGATAATTGTAATCCATGTGTCCCACGGGCTATGGCATGGGATAACCATAGACTGGGTCCCCGCCTTCCTCTATATATATGGCCGCCATCTTTAAATAGGCGGACCAAATCGAAGGACTGGAAAAGAACACGGCGAAAAGTGTGCGGTTACTCGTAGAATACCACGAGTAGTTACCATATATGAATATACAAACGAATAAAATGCAGTGCGTCGAACGATCGTCACGCCGCGCCACAGGAGGAAAATATGCGCTCTATCGCGTCACGCGGTGTACAACGCCGCGTAAAACTAACGGCTCACTGTGGCGTGATGGTGCGTGGATTAGCGGCGCACTGTGGAGTTATGGTGCATGAATAAGCTCATGTTTATTCACGAGTTTATCAGCGCACACTTTTGGTACTGTATCTTATATATTTCAGTCTTCACATTCTGAGCACCCTCATAGGAGACATGAAGGATACAGTCTAGGATAACCATACCACTGAGGACAACCATGCACATAGAAAACAAGACTTTGGAAAACCTAAATACGTGTTCCTGCATAACCTATTTTAATTCAGGGGTTCTCAGTTACCTTTGCTCATCATGCTCATGCGTCACCAAAGATTTAAATATGCCATATGCGTATTACGGGGATACAATTCGTTATACTGTTTTTGTTTCTCACTACGATTCCCAGCGTTCTAAGTGCAACTAAGGACAAGGGTAAGTACGGTTGGTACTATTGCAGTGACACCATTTACAGAAATCTTCTCTATTAATCAGGTCTATCCGTCACTGATGATAAGAACAAAAAGTTTTATAATCAAGAACGGGTTGTATGGAAAGAAGTAAGTTACTTCTCAAACATTGGGGTTTTGACGAGTTTGAATTGCTGTTAAAGCTTTCGAAACCCTCATATAATCCAGCACCTTAACTTTTTTCAATGAATTTCTCCTATTAATTCCAAATATAATAGTAATGCAATTCAATAAAATTGACATGTGACCATCCACCACGAACCAGGTGCAAAGTAGCAAATTTGACTTTTGGAGTTATATATGCATATCTTTAGAGAACAAACATTTAGCTTTAAAATGATACCTTACTTGCCTTATTCGGGACAACCAGTTTTCAAGTTATTAGCCGATGTACCACTCGACTCTCAAAGGGGTCATTTTGAGAAAAATGACTTTAAAGATGCCAATTAGATAGGTTTGAAGTACTACTACTCCTGGAAATACAAGAATTTCACCATTTTTTGACCCGTATATCATTCTGACATTTTCTAGAGTGATTAAAAAGGGTTTTACCAACACGATTTTCAAACAATCTCAATTTCAAAATGTTTGACTTTTTTTGACAAAATGTGTTGTATTGGCATTTGGCAAACTGCCACTTTGCACCTGGTTCGTTGTGGACGGTTGAAACATTTTGTGAATTTTTTTTGAAGGTCGTCTGCAGACAACTGTTACTGCCCAATACGTGCAAAAGCCCAATACGTGCAAATGTGCACGTATTGGGCTCAAATAGAAAAAAAAATGACAAATAAATTATTAAAAAATTGAACTCTAAATTTTGAAAATATTCTATTAGGCAACCACTCTCCCTCTGAAAGCTTCAAACAATGCCTATGTTTAGTCGACCCTGCTTGATTCGACCAGAAGTAATTTGGTCCAAATGTTAAAATGGCTGTAAATGGTCAATAATGTTATGTTGAAGCTATTCCAGTAATAAAGCACCCTCCCTCTGAAAATTTAAATCATAAGCTACTGAACTCGACCTACGTCCAAATCGTCCCGACATACCCATGCTCCTATAATCAGTAATATTAAATTCAGCTTTAAATCTCTTTAATTTAACTTACACCCTCCCTCTTAAAATTTAAATCATAAGCTACTGAACTCGACCTACGTCCAATTCGTCCCGACATACCCATGCCCCTATAATCAGTAATATTAAATTCAGCTGTAAATCTCTTTAATTTAACTTACACCCTCCCTCTGAAATATTTAAATCATAAGCTACTGATCTCGACCTACGTCCATTTCGTCCCGACATAACCATGCCCCTATAATAATTAATATTAAATTCAGCTATAAATATCTTTCCTTTAACTTACACCCTCCCTCTGAAATATTAAATCGTCCAACAATTGACTCGACATGAAAAGTTGAACAAAAAAATGCACGTATTGGGCTTAGGTTACTTAAATATAGGTAACAAGACGATTTTTTCGACAGATTGAAGGTTATAAGACATAATAGAAGTCATATATAAACTAAACAGATGTTTCTAGATCATTTTTCAATTTATTTTCTTCTTTTGCACGTATTGGGCTGAGGTTGATATTTTATTAAATATAGATAATAAGACGGTTTTTTTCGACATATTGAAGGTAATAAGACATAATAGAAGTCATATATAAACTAAACAGATGTTACTAGATCATTTTTTTTTTTACATTTTTTTTGCACGTATTGGGCTGAGGTTGATATTTTCTTAAATATCCAAAATAAGACGATTTTTTTCGACCGATTGAAGGTAATAAGACATAATAGAAGTCATATATAAACTAAACAAATTTTTTTTTTGTGCACGTATTGGGCTGAGGTTGAAATTTTCTTAAATATCAACAATAAGACGGTTTTTTCGACAGATTGAAGGTAATATGACATAATAGAAGACATATATAAACTAAACAGATGTTTCTAGATCATTTTTCAAAAATATATTTTTTGCACGTATTGGGCTGAGGTTGAAATTTTCTAAAATATCAACAATAAGACGGTTTTTTCGACAGATTGAAGGTAATATGACATAATAGAAGTCATATATCAACTAAACAGATGTTTCTAGATCATTGTTGTTGTGGTTTTTTTTGCACGTATTGGGCTGAGGTTGATATTTTCTTAATATAGATAATAAGACGGTTTTTTTCGACGGAATGAAGGTAATAAGTAATAATAGAAGTCATATATACACTAAACAGATGTGTCTAGATCATTTTTCAAAAACTTTTTTTTTTGTGCACGTATTGGGCTGAGGTTGAAATTTTCTTAAATATCGACAATAAGACGGTTTTTTCGACAGATTGAAGGTAATAAGACATAATAGAAGTCATATATAAACTTAACAGATGTTTCTAGATCACTTTTCAAATTTTGATATTTTTTTGCACGTATTGGGTTGAGGTTGATATTTTCTTAAATATCCAAAATAAGACGATTTTTTTCGACCGATTGAAGGTTATAAACTAAACAGATGTTTCTAGATCATTTTTAATTTAGAAACTAGAGCGGTTCTCGGCTTTCGCGGTTCTCGGGTTTGGCGGTTGGTGGATTTGAATGGTAAAATGATTTTGGACAAAACCTAGCTGGGTCTTGTGGGTTTGGTGTAGTGTATAGTTGTATTATGTTGAAGTCAACTTATTTTGTTCTGCCTGTTGACATATTTTTTGGAAGATATATGATTATATGCGGCACTACAAGTAGGCTTCATAAATGTGAAAGAGCTATGTATAGGATTAATGTCTTTAAGTATTTGTTCTAGGCTTGACCGACAAAATCAAAATTTAAAAAATTAGCCCAAATACCATTATTTGGTTAAATAATTCAATTTTCGTTTGGTACGTTTGAGATCGATGATGCAAAAAAATCAAGCCGCAATCAATTTGGCGACAAAAAAGTCATTCGCATAGAAATCATAATTATTTTTGTTTAAATTCTAGGCTCGACCGACAAATATCAAAATTTGAAAAATTAGCCCAAATACCATTATTTGGTTATTAAAGTAATTCAATTTGTTTGGGTACGTATGAGATCGATGATATAAAAAAGTCAAGCCGCAATCAATTTGACCACAAAAAAGTAATTCGCATAGAAATCATAACAAATTTTTTTTTAATTCTAGGCTTGACCGACAAATATCAAAATTTGAAAAATTAGCCCAAATACCATTATTTGTTTAAATAATTCAATTTTGTTTGGGTACGTATGAGATCGATGATACAAAAAAAAGTCAAGTCGCAATCAATTTGACGACAAAAAAGTTGTTCGCATAGAAATCATAACAATTTTTTTTTAAATTCTAGGCTTGACCGACAAATATCAAAATTTGAAAAATTAGCCCAAATACCATTATTTGGTTATTAAAGTAATTCAATTTGTTTTGGGTACGTATGAGATCGATGATATAAAAAAGTCAAGCCGGAATCAATTTGACCACAAAAAAGTAATTCGCATAGAAATCATAACAATTTTTTTTTAAATTCTAGGCTTGACCGACAAATATCAAAATTTGAAAAATTAGCCCAAATACCATTATTTGGTTAAATAATTCAATTTTCTTTTGGTACGTATGAGATCGATGATGCAAAAAAGTCAAGCCGCAATCAATTTGGCGACAAAAAAGTCATTCGCATAGAAATCATAATTATTTTTGTTTAAATTCTAGGCTTGACCGACAAATATCAAAATTTGAAAAATTAGCCCAAATACCATTATTTGGTTATTAAAGTAATTCAATTTGTTTGGGTACGTATGACATCGATGATATAAAAAAGTCAAGCCGGAATCAATTTGACCACAAAAAAGTAATTCGCATAGAAATCATAACAATTTTTTTTTAAATTCTAGGCTTGACCGACAAATATCAAAATTTGAAAAATTAGCCCAAATACCATTATTTGGTTAAATAATTCAATTTTCTTTTGGTACGTATGAGATCGATGATGCAAAAAAGTCAAGCCGCAATCAATTTGGCGACAAAAAAGTCATTCGCATAGAAATCATAATTATTTTTGTTTAAATTCTAGGCTTGACCAACAAATATCAAAATTTGAAAAATTAGCCCAAATACCATTATTTGGTTATTATAAAGTCAATTTGTTTGGGTACATATGAGATCGATGATACAAAAAGTCAAGCCCCAATCAATTTGACCACAAAAAAGTAATTCACATAGAAATCATAACAATTTTTTTTTTAACATTCTAGGCTTGACCGACAAATATCAAAATTTAAAAAATTAGCCCAAATACCATTATTTGGTTAAGTAATTCAATTTTTTGGGGTACATATGAGATCGATGATACAAAAAACTCAAGCCGTAATCAATTTGGCGACAAAAAAGTCTTTCGCATAGATTTTTTAATTTTTTATTCTAGGCTTGACCGACAATATCAAAATTTTAAAAATTAGCCCAAATACCATTATTTGGTTAAATAATTCAATTTTGTTTGGGTACATATGAGATCGATGATACAAAAAAGTCAAGTCGCAATCAATTTGACGACAAAAAGTTGTTTGCATAGAAATCATTTTAATTCTAGGCTTGACTGACAAATATCAAAATTTGAAAAAATTGCCCAAATACCATTATTTGGTTAAATAATTCAATTTTTTTTGGTACGTATGAGATCGATGATACAAAAAAGTCAAGCCGCAATCAATTTGCCGACAAAAAAGTCATTCGCATAGAAATCATAACGATTTTTTTTTAAATTCTCGGCTTGACCGACAAATATCAACATTTGACAAATTAGCCCAAATACCATTATTTGGTTAAATAATTCATTTTTTTGGGGTACATATGAGATCGATGATACAAAAAAGTCAAGCCGCAATCAATTTCATGACAAAAATATCTTTCGTGTATGAGCATTTAAAAAAAAAAATGAAGTAGGCCTGAGTCTGACCGACAAATGTCAACATTTTGAAAATGGACGCAAATATCATTAATATTAATGTATACATGGATAAATAATTCATTTTTTTTAAAGAACCGATCGTTTCTATGTGCGAGTCGATAATATACATATTTTTTCTATTAAAAGGTATAGCCTTTGCTAGGGATGTTCATATCATTGACTACAGAGGGCGACATTTTTTTGAAAATTAGTTGACCAAAATATGTAAAAAACTCCATGTTTACCTCTAGATGAATACAGCGATCCCGGGACAGCGATGTAGTACGATGTGGCTAGGATGTATTCACTGATGTCTATATAGCCCCGCACAAGCAACTAGACATCATGAAAGTAAACCTTTTTTTACCTAAAATGGTTTAAAATGTGCATGATTTGCCCAGTTTTCAGCAATATGAGGCAAACTACTAGTATGGTTATAACTTGTTTATTATTCAGCCTGTAGGGTTGGTTGAACCATCATTTGTTTTATTGTAAAGTACTTTGTTTCCATGTATTCCATTTTCAAAGAGATAATTTTATTTTCAAAATTTTATGAACATACCTATATGCACTCTATGTTCGAAATAGCGTCGACATTCATGAACATGATAGCGCGCGCGGATGCCTGCCACTCAACACGAACTAACGATGTGGCCAACTTTGGCAATGATTTTATAGATTACATCCCCCAGTCTTCAATATTATCGTGTCTTGTAGTAGCATGTATTACAATGGTATTAAAACCGCGACATGTCGGGGACCTCCCCTTCAAAATGAGCCTAAGTTTATTAAGATTGGTGCAGGCAATCAACCACAATGGCGAATTGCAAATTACTCTATTTTTATTTATTTTCTTAAAATGTCGGTATACGACGTGTGGGCCAACAGTGCACAAACAAACACGTTATTTTCTTGGCAGGCATCTGACCAGGGATACTATTAATTTTGGGATAGGAAAGTCCTATACTAACGCACGTAGCGAAAACGGTTCCGTTTCCATAAATTCATAAATTATGTAATCATCGGAATGTGTCGGTGACCGGCGTTTAACGCGTTTAACAATGTTTAACTAGGTTTAACGTAATATTTGGTCGGCATAGGTTTGGGGGCGCTGTGGATTTACACAGACGACGGTGGCCACGCGAAATCTAAATTTTGAATTCGTAGTGAATAACCCCGTGAATAACACGTAATCGCGAATGTTAATCTTATCATTTTGACAAATTCATCATAATTAAAAGAATTTTCATCGTTAGCCGAGCGATAACTGTTAAAAATAATTCAAAATAGTGCACTTCCGTTGCCATATTGGGTCGTCTGAGAGACGCGTGGCCAGCGTCGTGTCGTCTGCTACAATCACGCCTGATCGGTATAGCGCCACCAGTTCTATGCCGACCCAATTTTAATTTAAAAGTGGCCTCCGATCGGCAAGCTCAGTGGCATACCCCTGATCTGACTGCATCGATCCAATCTCGAATTAACCGGATTCAAAGTTCATAGGTGTATGTTTAGCCCTGAGCCATTGCATTCGTGGGCATTGTAATACTAAAACGCCGGGCGGATTCTTGTCAAAATGAAACTATACTGAAACCATACTGTGTCTGTTCGACCCAGCAATAACACTCATCCTGACACTAACCCTTTAAACATGAACCCTAGGTGAATGTTGTCCAGCGGTCATGTAAATGGTCACTGTCTTTAAGGAATGGCTCATGATCAAATAGGGGTTAAATTAATTTGCGTCTTTAAACGTTGATCTCCTTTATACACTTGTGATTATAACGAATACCTCGATGTTTAAAGGCCGCATAGTCCATGAATTGAAACATACCGTAAATAAAAAGTGCTACAGTATTTAGACCATAACACTGAAATATTTATATGCAAAAACAAAAACAAGTAACGTTATACCGTAAAATATATAGTCATATCATTGACAATGTGCAGTATAATAATAGATCATATTATATTACCATTTTAATTGGCTTTCAAACCATAAATAGACCATTAATGTGATTTGTCACGCGTGCTATACGGATAAGCTCTCGTCCTATAGTGAGCCTTTTATGAAACACGGCTTACAGGCAGGGGTGGAGGTGATTTCCACCCCTTAATTAAACCCAAACAGAGATGCAGAGTATGTTTATTTGGTACCATGGGATAGCTAGACATCTCTTCTTTTCAAAAAATAAACTACAAGACGCAGGACTATAATAGTATTATGATGGGTTTTTTTCTTCAAAATGACGATTTCACATATGTTAAGGTAGCAACCACTCCGCCTACCCCCAGACTTTGACGGCTTACCCTACCCCCGAGTAAGGTGGTACCCTCAATATTATTTCCCGTCAAAATGAGCGCAAAGGATGTAAAACAGATTACTTAGATGCTCTAGGTAACTTTCTGTTGCATCATGGTGCCAACGGAGGGTTAACCTATTTCATGTCATTAACAAAAGAGTCCCTTCGACAACATAGATTGCATTAATAACAGTTGTTGTAGTCGAAAACAAAACTCGCACGACAATTTAGATTAACAGTCATGACATAAGTTATCATCAACTGCTATAGATGTGCAGTTCATTTCCAATCGCTGAGAAACAAAACACCGGGAATATACCCCCAGAGGCAATAAAGTGATGCTGTGATACTTCACCGCAAGTCAGGGAAGGCAAACATATACTGTTTAAAACTATTAACATGATTGATTGTCTCTCACACATACGATGATTACGGGATTTGGGTCCTTAGAACTACTCGTACTTTTCAAATGAGCTTTGTGGCGTTCTTGTGGCCGAGGTATTATAGCGCAGGACTCATGATAAACAGAAGGTTACGAATTCGAGCCCCGCAACTACCAACGAGTTTGTATATTTGGGCAAGGTACCTAATACGCATTGCCTTCTAAGGGTTACTAGTGTTTTGAGAAAATGTTTGTTCATTGTTCAATTGGTGCTGACTTTGATGTTGCCTAGACGTTGCATTATTTGTGTATATTGTAGAACGCATTGGTCAATTTAGAAATGCAATATATGAATTCATGTGATAAAACTAAATCATCAAAAAATATTTATGTAATTTTTTTATAAAAACGTGTTGTTTTGCTATCAAAAAAGAATTGAAACATACAGCAGATAACACACTAATAAATTGTATGGATTGTTGCGATTGAAAAAACAGCAATAATCTAGAGAATATAGTGAAGAGCTGTTATTCTACACTTTACGTGATCTATATCAAACATATAATGATATTAAAAGATAGAAATCATCTCCAAACTATTTGTCCAAGGGATTTCTCTCCCTATTATGTGGTCAATGAACTCCTGGAAAAAGATTTTACCAACAAACCGAGGATTATGGTGACAAAGTCCTATAGGATTATGGCACTATTGTGGAATCATCCTATATACGAATTGGCGGTTTAGAACAAGAAGGGCTTATGTCCAATGGTTGCCGTTATTATAGATTGTGATTTTACAAATGCACTATAATGCATGGCAGCTATACTATGATTACTGTCAGCATGTTCTTTGACATTATTAGATTTAAGTGCACAAGATTTATATCCATATATTCTATAGCTGCTCACAGTTGTAAGTAGTTAATATCAACGGCTCAGCAGATAGACTTATACACCTATCAGTTGTAAGACGCACTATACGACCCCCGGGAGAGGTGCGTCGTGGGTGCGTCGTTTACCAATAATTCTTGACGGAGGGCAGTCTTTGGTCCGTCAAAAAAATGACGGAGGGTGCGTAAAGGTCCGTCACTTTACATGGGTGCGAATGGGCTGATAGTTGACTGAGGGTGCGTATTTGGATGGCAATGGTCCGTCGTTTTTTTGACACAGGCTGCGTCATGGTACATGAGAAGTTGACGCACCTCTGTAAAGTGACGCACCTATCCCGGGGGTCGTATAGTGCGTCTTACAACTGATAGGTGTATTATCTTTATAGTACACCCGGCAGCTTTTGGAGATAGGTGGGGATAGGGCCTTCTCACACTCAATCCTCCAAATTATCTTGAATGATGTGTTAGAATGAGGTTAGTAGGTTAGCGTTATACGTAAAAAACCCTTAAGGTGTGGGAGGAATAGAATATTGTAGGGGAATGTGGCGTTCAGGCAGAACACTGTTATTGGCTTTAGACTTAAGAGGGACAACTAGGGAGAGCTTTATACGGCAATATTCCAGTCATAGTTTAAGAGATAATGTACTCTGAGAGGCTTTCAGATAGAGGTCTAATATGTTTTCTAATGGAATGACTGCTTTATCCACAATGTTTAGCAAAACTAGCAAAAATATGTGATTTAAATAAAAACACGGATGAAATATTCGTTATAAAAAGTAACTTTTGTTCTGAAGCCAAGCGTAAATATTTCGCAGATTTACCATTTACTGTACCTGTAATACCTCTGTATACAAGTAACGCATAATGTAAAACGGGAAATAGTGCAGAAAAAACTCAATACCTATGGCTAAAATAGGTGTCCATATGGTAGTATTTACTAGGTCAATATATAATATTATGACGAAATTAATATTAAACCTAGATATAAAAGTTAGAATGAGCGATAGGTTATGAAATTCGGACTTAGCGCCCGGGAATATAACGTAACGTTTTATTATTTGAAAAGCATGTTATTAATGTATAACGACAGCATGAACGTAACGGACGGTTGACTTTCGTGATCTGGTAATTTGGCGCACTTGAATTTCTTTTATTTGAAATGTTATTTGTCCCGGCATATGTTTCCTTGAATCCCATGTTTATATTTCACAAGGTGACAAATGTCATCTCGCCTCAAGAAGAATCATGTTTGTTTAAGTCTCTACAGGACGCGGATTTATAACTACGGGTTGATTTATTCAGGGTTTTGTACTTATCCCTTGCTAGGGGTTATTGTTTTAAGGCCAAGTAATCGCTAACCTAATTTTTAGTGGCATTGTATTTTCTGTCCATCTGTTACAAGCTTGCTGCTACGATATACCATGGAAGTAACAGACATAAGGGAATGGTGACATGTTTTGAGTCGTGACTAGATTGTTATATTACGAAATAGCTATGCGCGAGTGCCCTTATACTGGTAATAGTTCCGAGGTCCCAAACGTCGTAATCTATCCAATTTCAGATACGTTCTCGAGTTTCCAATAGGTGATCACGTCATATCGTATGGATGCCTGTCCTGTCTTGAGGAGACTGGCGTTAAAGGGATACTAAGAGATGTATTGAAAGCTGCGCCCTCAATTAGGATAAAAACCGGGATTTCTACATTTTAACAATTGTATTACATGCACACTGGTAGAAAAGGGATAGTTATAGGCAATAATATATAATACTTGACGCTATTCAGGCCTTATATTATAGTTTTATGATTATTGGGGAAATAACGACATTTAAATAAGTATTTGGTAGTTGATAATTTTTCGCCACCGAAAACTGTATCTATTAGCATGGCCGAGTGGTCTAAGGCGTTGGTATAATGGCTTGTATTAGATATGAACACTTTTACGCGTGAGTTCGAATCTCACTGGTGACACTTTTCCTTGTGTCTTTATTTTTGTAACAAATGACTTTGTTTTATCAATTTAAACATGGGAAATTTAATTTATACTATACACAGGTTTTTTCCCTCTGACATATGACATTTGAATTAATTGCAATTTAATATTAGAGAAATGTACGGCTTTTCAAGAAGCACGGCGCGGATACTATACGGTGGATCTCGAAGTTTTTTCAACGCGGAATGTAAACAATTCGAAAAACTTGGTTTATCAATTGAAAAACCAAGTTTTTCGACGCCTAATGTCCAATAATTCGAAAAACTTGGTTTATCATTGTGAAAAACTTGGTTTTTCAACGCGGAATGTAAAATAATTCGAAAAACGTGGTTTATCAATTGAAAAACCAAGATTTTCACCTAGGCGTCGAAAAACTTGGTTTTTCAATTGATAAACCAAGTTTTTCTAATTATTTTACGTTCCGCGTCGAAAAACTTGGTTTTTCAATTGATAAACCAAGTTTTTCGAATTATTGGTTTTAAACTTGGTTTTTCGATCGAAAAACCAAGATTTTCCCCAGCCAACTGAAAAACTTGGTTTTTCGAATCGATAATCTTGGTTTTTCATTTGAAAAACCAAGTTTTTCGCATAGCTGTCCGAAAATAATGTTTTTTCAATTGATAAACCAAGTGTTTCGGCGAAAAACTTGGTTTTTCGAGTTACTGGACATTTGGCCTGCCATAACCACCAGCTTTCAATAATAATCAACGTGAATAAGAGGTCCCATAATATACGTAGAGGGCAGTGCAGTATCTAATTACCGCAGTACTAAGGAGGTCGAACGTTGGTATAGCCAGCTGGGTTTCGCACAAATACATTGATGTAACGTTTTTACATCAATGTTGTTCTATTTATATAAAAATGTACCCGGAAAGACTTGATTGTAAACGAAATTTCCCATAATGTAAATACATGACTATTCTGAAGACAATTATGTACAAATTGAATAAATAAACAGGGCCATTGACACCCACATAGTTTTCAATACCTTATCGCATTAAATATTGCCATTGACAACCATAAAGTCTTCCATATCTTTTAAATATGCTTTACAATGATCATACAAACCTCCTGTCATTTTATTTGTCTCCTTAGCGGCCCTCTCTTTCCCTCAGGGGAAAGGGGAGGGATATGAGTAAGAGGATACTTCAGGCTACCAGAAAAAGTTTCGATTTACACGTGACTCAAATAGCGTTGTTATGGTCTAATAAGCATGGCAATTAGGGTAAGTGTGCTAACACCATTTTCTATGATTGTAGAATGCACTGGAAAAAATAGAAACCATTGCTAAATCTTTTTCTCAAAAAGATGGACTACATTTACCTTTGCTTACAACAGACATGTATGGAACATGTTAGACGAGGTATTGAATATAGAGAAACATTTGATTTCATCAAGTGTATACATTTAAATGTGTTTTTCTATTTTATATAACGTAATATACGAGGGGTATCAAAAAGTTTTAGAAATCACCCAGACTTGAAGGAGCCAGAAACTTAATTTTGTTATGTGATCCTTCAGACATCTTTACTAAGTCCCTGTGCAAAGTTACACATTTGTCCTACTATTTATTACCTGTCCACAGACCGCCATTATAGAGATCCCCAGATTGACCGCCATTGATTGATTCTCAGATTGCCTCAGATTATGTTATTCCCAAAACAGCAATAAATAGTTTAAAGTGTTTACAGAAAGGGTCAAAGGTCATGTAGGGGTCATTAGAGGTCAATCTGTGTACACCCCATGTTACCCATAAGTTTATTGTCACCAAGCTTATTTGTAATGACCTTTGACCTCTTTCTGTCTAAACTTTAAACTATTTATTGCTGTTTTAGGAATAACACAATCTGAGGCAATCTGAGAATCAATCAATGGCGGTCAATCTGAGGATCTCTACAATGGCGGTCTGTGGACAGGTAATAAATAGTAGGAGAAATGTGTAACTTTGCACAGGGACTTTGTAAAGATGTCTGAAGGATCACATATCAAAATAAAGTTTCTCGCTCTTTCACTTCTGGGTGATTTCTAAAACTTGTTGATACCCCCTCGTATTACCTGCAGTAAAGGAAAGACAATACGCGTAGAAATTTTGATTATCCTACATTTGGATTCAAATACTCACTGCTTTGTTTCACCTTCATTTGTCATCTAGGCAATGGTTCTCTATAAAGTTGATTTATTGTGCAGTCTAGCATGCATAACTTTCCTCACATGACAACTGGTTTCTGTCACCAGTGTCTACTGGTTCTAATTGACATTACATTACAATCGAAGTCATATAACTGTTAAATGAGGGTCTTTAAACAAATCCTGCCAGCGGTGTACAAGTATTACACACAATTGACGTTACTTCAATTTAGTCCTCTCTTGGTTTTTTTTAAAGATCCTTTATTTTTTGAATAAGCCATATGAGAATTCTAGTTGGGATTCAACGTTTTTTCTTCAAGTTATGCCTATATGTACCATGTATTATAGGGTGGAAGTCGGACGATCTACAGTGGTTGATTAATTTAACAAATGTTTTGCACTGTTTGAGAAAAGCCTTGTTAGCACTGAAGCGGTGCTAAGCATGCTGAGCTGCACAAGAACTCTTCATTAGTTTAGACTGATCCAACCAATTTGCTTAATCTACGACGATGCAATTAGTTTGATAACTTAGAGTATGTGAGAGCAGAGACAAGAATCACTTAATGTTTACTTGATTACTGATAATGGTATGGAAACGTTAGGCATGTGATATGGTCTTAGATTGGTCAGGCCTGGGATCCAAATTTTGCACATGATTGATTTCCTTGACAAAAAAGTTTTAGATTAGTGTGGAATAGAAGAAAACTATTTTTAGGCCGCTGTAATTATTATTATAACTTAACACAATTAAGATACTGGTTTTGTTCTGGTAAGGCCGCAGTGAGAAACCAGTACGTATGGCTGCTACGTATAAGTGACTCGTACGGACGACTTATACGGTAACAATTCCTTAAATGCATTGTTAATGAACATAATCACATTTGTCTCAGTCTGATTGTCATTGGTGCTTGTTGAGGCCAAATATTACTATGCCGACTACCATATCTACATTCACTCGACTTAAAGAACGCCCCATAACGCCCCATAAACAAACGCTCTTGCTTAAATAGCGTCAACGTTGTTCAATTCAATGCCAATTGCTAGCCCTTTCCCCTAGTGTTAGGATTTCGTCAGTATCGAGTTGGGAACCCATGTATTTGGAAATTGATTTCGGTTTATCAGACATTCTTTGATTCTTACTGTGAGGAAGTCAGTATAATAATATATAATTGCTCACCCCTAATGGTTGACAATGGTGCCCAAGTAAATCCAAGAGTACGTCACATATAAGTCTTAGCCAATCAGAAGGCCGAAACTACATGAGGGCAACTCTTAGCCATTGAGAAGGCTGAAACTCCATGAGGGGTTTATCTGGGCGATGAGGAGTAGATTTCACCCTCTTTTCCTGCGTGCCTGTTTTGGAACGGTATCGTCTGGAAATTGTCACATATTAAATCAACACAATCGTCTGTAATAAATTAAAAAGTTGATAAATATAACGACCAGGGAACAAATATATAAACCATAGTTGACCAAAAGTAAACGTCTGGTGTTTCAAAGTGTGAAGTTCTTTAAGAAACGGGCACAATTAACCCGAGACAATTAACTACGCAACGCAAAGCCAAGGTAAATATAAAGCAAGTAAGCTTATTTTACGCTTACTTTACGCTACCACAAATAATAACAATAATTCAACGCTACGTTAGCATCTTCACAACGCTAGCATCGTCACACTTACGTATGTATTTTTAGTTCTTAGTTATTTATTCTCAGTTTTCTCTACTTTTTTTGATACAGTTTCTTGATGTTATTTACTATATCTCAACTCAACAATGAATACAATGTTTAATTATATGGGTTAGTGTAATTCTAGGCCAAAGATATCAGTGCAAATAAGATCATTTCCGTGTCGCGTTTAATATTTCATGAAATATTGCGTACATTGACATTCTTCAGATGTATTTTGATTATAATTGTCATTAGTTATTCATGGTACACATGATATATGTATTCTACTGTAGTTTTATTTCAACTCAAAATATGTAAACAAGTTAACATAGCTTTATCTTATTTTAAATTTACCTATTGAATATGACAAGCAGTCTTTGCCACATTTTCGACAAATAATACACAAAAGAGAAAGAGATTGCTCCAACGAATCTTACAACGAATTCAAAGCGGTCAGCATCAGAGAGGCGCCATCCACCTGTATCTTCAAACGCCGGTTAAAAACGCATTTGTTTGTACTGATTATTTGTTTTTGTATGACTTGTGTATATATTTTCTTTGTATATAATGCTGTTTGATATTGTTAAGCGCAGTGTTCTTCGTAGAGCGCTAAATAAATAATAAGAATAATAATTATTATTATATTATTGTGACTGTTTATAAAACTTTATAGCTGGGGAGCACCCATGGTTTTGAAACACATTGAAACACATTGAAACACATGTAACCTTGTACCCTAAATCAAGGTCAAGGTTAATCAACCATCCAAGTTGGCATAGACATCCACTTAGGTTTTAATTCTAACAACTTCAAAGGACATTTTGATATAAAACTCCATGTGTCAGCCTAGACCGGAACCAGACAACCCTATATGCTCCAGGGGTAGCACTAGCTCAAAAATGTGAGGAGTCCCATTTGCATTTTTCAGGACCCTTTAAGGACTGCAAAACCTAAATTTAAGGGGTCCCCCAGAAATATAAGGGGTCCTGAAGTTTGAGCCTTTGAAAATGGTCAAAATTTTTTTTTAGAGACAAACAGTCGCTAACACAGATACGCACACTAGCGTAAGATCATGTAACTCATATACCTATGCCGTGTCCATGTTAATCAGTAGAAGATACTTATATATAGAATGTTTTGGAAATCGCTTGAAACTTTTGCGGAAGCAATTCGGAAGCGATTTAGTGTGTTTAACAACTTTTAAAAATACAGGATTTGCATTGTATTTATCTTTTACGGACATTAATAAATTTTAAATGTAGGCACAGGGTGGAGATTGACAATTTTCAGAATGTCTTAAGGTTTCCACGTCCATACATCGTCAGATTTAAGGGGTCCCTTTATTTTCGATTGGGACCCGTTAGTGAAGTTCAATATGTAAACTTACGCGTCCATTATCGTCCAACAAGAAAATAAGGGGTCCTAGGACGCGAGGACGCGCAAGAACGCGAGCCCTGATATGCTCCCCATTCTTATCTAAGCCATAGATCAGAATTCTATATTAGTATTTGAATTGCTGTTTTGTTGTAATCCTTAAAAGTGTAAGTTCATACATATAATACAATTGTAACAGTGTACAAATCCCAGTTTGTATCAAAATTGGGGGCGCAGTTTTCATGACATCACTGAATATACCTTTAAGCAAACGATATTCCAAAATAATATCTTATATAAAAGTTTACCGTATGTCACTATGTTATACCACGGAGACAGACGATACGCCACTATGTAATACCATCGACTATCTTCCTAACATGTTTCAGAGATTTTGGTACCGGTTAAAAGATAATCTTCCAATAACTTAATAGAGTGAATTTGCAACACTCATCGTCAGCACAGGTGGTAGAGTCATAGTAACCTCTATTAATGCCTGCATGTTCTTGATATAAATCAATTTAACCTATAAAACGTACTTGTAATCACAATGCTTCAACATTTCATAAATAGTTACGTTAGATGGTCATATTATTTTCAAGATTGTGTACATATGTTATTTCCAATAAGTAACATTTGCGCGTCTTTCAGAAATTGGCTGCATAGCGTTTTGTATCCGGTGACGGGTAATGAAACACCAACGATATCACCAAAATGGCAAGAAACTGATCTGTGGAGGCTTAACGTCAGTCACCTCGAGCCAGAACAGGTATAGACACGATATCACATGATTACCTATTGGAAACTCGAGATCGTAGCTGAAATTGGATAGATTACGACGTTTTGGGACCTTGGAACTATATGCAGTAACAGCACTCACTCCGGGACTCACGGATAGCTATTTCGTATTGTATTTATTACTCAAAACATGTCGTCAACATATTGTCAGCAGTAGTATAAGATTATGGTAGCTTGTAACAGATGGACATAAAATACAAATGGCACGAAAAAATAGGATAGTGTTCAGTTGGCCTTAAAACAGTAACCCCTAAGAGATCAATACGAACTCGTAGATTGTTCAGCCTGTGGTTATACAATTGTGTCCTGAAGAGGCTCCCATACGATTCTACTTGAGGCAAGGTGGCATTATTCACCTTGTGAATCATAAAGCACTGTAGTGAAGGAAACATACGCGGGAAAAATAACATTTCAAATAAAAGAAATACAAGTGCGCCCAATCACCAGATCACGAAAGTCAACCGTTACGTTCATTCTGTCGCAATACATTAATAATATGAGATTCAAACCTAGAAATTGACGTTGTTCTCTCCAGGGCCTAGTCCGAATATCACGACATACCACACATTCTAACTTCTCTAAGTAGGTTGCAAATTAAGTTCGACATAATATGCATTGACCTGGTACATATAATACCGCAGGTATACACAATTTGGTTATAGATTCTGAGTTTTGCCTGCATTATTTTCCCTTATTTATTTGCATAAATAAATACGTACTACTGTAAATAGAGTTTGGAAAAGTTCGGGATAATCAAACTGCTGCAACATTCTTTACGTTACAAGGGTCTTTAAGGTATGACAATAATCGTTCAGATGAGGTTGATTAGAAGGTATTTATTTAATTACGGTATTCAATTGTTAAAGGTTAAAAACTTCCTTGATTTTGGATAACTGGAAATGTATCGTAACTAACGGTATACGGTACTATACATAGTACATGTACTCCCTCCCCATGGCAATTGATAAGGTAGCAATTACTTCATAAGAATTGTTGGAAAAAGTGTACTTTAAAAGTTGCCCGTATCGGTCGATACTATATTTTGTTGTTCCAGTATCTGGCGACTGGAACACCAAAATGTGTTCCAGTAATTTGATGTTCCAGTATCTGGCGATACTGGTACACGTGATACTAGTGAGATTTGTCCCCAATACTGGTACATAATTATGTTCCAGTTTCGCCCGATACTGAAATATTTTATATGTACCAGTATCGGCAGAGAATGATATAGTCTCCATTTTCTAATGCAATGATTTCTTCAAAAAGTAATTACAAATGAAAATAAAATAAATGTTATCAGAATTTCTGAATATTTTCCACTTGTTAACGTATCTTTATTGATCACCACCAATTGAATCAGAGAGGTCGTGACTTTGTATTCGTATAACAAGTCATATGTGGTTTTCAAGACTTCGTAGTAAAAAGAAATTTTTGTTGGTAGAAGCCGTATGTGGCTATTAAGATGAATCAATAATATATTAATTGTAATCCATTTTAAGAATAGAATCGTGTTTCACGGACTACGGCATGGGATAACGAAAGACTGGGTTCCCGCGTCCTTCTATATGGCCGCCTTCTTTAAAAATGGCGGACCAAATCGAGGACTGGGAAAAGAACACGGCGAAAAAAGTGTGCGGTTACTGGCGAAATTTCACGAGTAGTTACCATATATGAATATGCAAACGATTAAAATGCAGGCGTCGAACGAACGATCATCAAGCCGCGCCACGGGAGGCAAATAATGCGCCCTATCGCGTCACGCGGTGTACAACGACGCGTAAAACTGCCGGCGTACTGTGGCGTGATGGTGCGTGCATAAGCTCATGTTTATTCACGAGTTTATCAGCGCACACTTTTGGTACTGTGTTTTATTTCAGTCTTCACATTCTGAGCACCCTCGCAGGGACCGTGTGTAAATAGTGAAGACATGAAGGATACAGTCTAGGATAACCATATTAATGAGGACAACCAGGCACATAGAAAACATGACTTCGGAAAACCTAAATACGTGTTCCTGCATAACTTATTTTGATTCAGGGGTTCTCAGTTACCTTTGCTCATCATGCCCATGCGTCACCAATGATTTAAATATGCCATATGCATATTACGAGCATACAATTCTTTATACTGTCTTTGTTTCTGACTACGATTCCAAGCGTTTTAAGTACAACTAAGGACAAGGGTATTATACGGTTGGTACTATTGTAGTGACACCATTTACAGAAACCTTCTCTATTAAATAGGTCTACCCGTCACTGATAATAAAAACGAAAAGGTTTATAATCAAGAACGGGTTGTATGGAAATGAGGGGGTTACTTCTCACACATTGGGGTTGTAATGAGTTCAGTTTGAATTGTTGTTATAAAACTTTCGAAACTCTCATCAGATTGCTCAGAAACCTTTCCATTATTTTCAAAGTTTCAAATTTTCTCAAGGATAACTGAACTAATACAACGCATGATTGTATACCTATTTCAATGCATTTCTCATGATTATGCCAAACATAATGCAATTCAATAATATTGACATTTTTGAAACATTTTGTAAACATTTGGAAGGTCATCTGCAGACGACTGCCGCGTCGAAAGTGTTTTAACACTTTCCACTCTTGCTTTAAAGCAAGAGCGGGTTGTAACCCAACCCAAAGAGACCCTAGTAATAACTCTCATCCTGACACTAGCCCTTTAACCGTGAATCCTACATGTAGGTAAATCGGAATGTTGTCCAGCGATCATGTAAATGGTCACTGTCTTTTAGGAAGGGTTCGTGATCAAATAAAGGTTACATTACAAGGGTTAATTTTCGTCTTTTAACACTTGATCTCCTTTCATACACTTGTGATTATATTAAATACCTCGATGTTTAAAGGCCGCAAGGCATCCAACACACATGGTCTATGAATCCAAACATACCGCAAATACAAAGTGTTACAGTATTTAGACCGTGACACTGACATATTTATATGCAAAAACAAAAGCAAGTAACGTTATACCGTATAATATATAGTCATATCATTGACAATGTGCAGTATTATACTAATAGATTATATTATATTACCATTTATATTGGCTTTCAAACCATAACTACACCATGAATGTTAGTAGTCACGCGTGCTATGCGGATAAGCTCTCGTCCTATACTGAGCCTTTTATGTAACACGGTTTACAAACGGGTTTTTTCTATACATACCAAATACAAAACAAAAGTACAAAATATGTGTCCGTATGGTATAGTATGTACTAGGTCAATATATAATATTATGACTAAATTAATATTAAACCCAGCTATAATAGTTAAAAAGGGCGATAGGTCATGAAATTCGGACTGAGCGCCCGGGAATATAACGTAACGTTTTATTTTTTGAAAATACTGTTGTTAATGTATAACGACAGCATGAACGTAACGGACATTTGACTTTCGTGGTCTGATAATTTGGCACACTTGGATTTCTTTTATTTGAAATGTTATTTGTCCCGGCATATGTTTCCTTCAATCCCATGTTTATAGTTCACAAGGTGACAAATGTCATCCCGCCTCAAGAAGAATCATGTTTGTTTAAGTCTCTACAGGACGCGGATTTATAACCACGGGCTGATTTATCCAGGGTTTTGTACTTATCCCTTGCTAGGGGTTATTGTTTTAAGGCCAAGTAATCGCTAACCTAATTTTTCGTGGCATTGTATTTTCTGTCCATCTGTTACAAGCTAGCTGATACGATATACTAAGGGAATGATGACATGTTTTTGAATCGTGACTAGATTTTAATATTACGAAATAGCTATGCGCGAGTGCTGTTATACTGGAAATAGTTCCGAGGTCCCAAATGTCGTAATCTATCCAATTTCAGCTACGTTCTCGAGTTTCCAATAGGTGATCATGTGTTATCGTATGGATGCCTGTCCTGTTTAGGAGACCGACGTTAAAGGGATACTATATAAGAGATGTATTGAAGGCTGCGCCCTCAATTAGGATAAAAACCGGGATTTCTACAATTGTATTACATACACAATGGTAGAAAGGGGGTAGTTATAGGCAATAATATATAATACTTGAAGATATTCAGGCCTTATATTACAGTTTTATGATTATTGGAGAAATAACTACATTTAAATAAGTATTTGGTATTTGTTAATTCTTCGCCACCGAAAACGGTAACTATCACGTTGGCCGAGTGGTCTAAGGCGTTGGTATAATGGCTTGTATTAGATATGAACACTTTTACGCGTGAGTTCGAATCCCACTCACAAGTGCGACCGCAAGAATATAACGGACATCACATGCAGCGCTCACTAGCGACCAGCTGAACAATAGATATCGGACCATCTCAACATCAATGGTCGCACGCTCTGATGTCAATTGTCTAAAGCTAACTATCGGGTTCCACTATATACATTAGAAAATTGACATATCAAAATTGTTGTTTAATGGTATGGATATAATGAATATTAGTCAAACCTTTATTATGAATGAGATGAGACCCAAATGTCATTCCCCTGCAACTTTCATTTCCAGATTTCTCTGTAATGTGCGCAGTAAAAAGAATGATTTCGTTTATAATATTTATTCATACATCAAGGAATAATTTGAAACCTTACTTATATAAATCGTCTAATATTAATACTCCCGTAAGTTCAAACAAAACAAATCTAGTTGTCCTCGGTCAGTCCTTATATTTGGTCATCTCTTTTTAGTGAGTTCACACGCTCACCATAGGCCGGTGAACAATGATGTCAATAAAGAAACAAACTAATACAACAATAAAAGAATTTCAACACATTTCCCAATCGGCACTCTGCCAATCAACGGCTAATTATCGGCGTTTGAGCTCACGTCATCTTAGCATAATCACACGCTACTACACATGAATGCCTTCATTGCACACTGGTCTATGTAGTCATACCGGTATATGTTCATCGGTGAGCGGGTAATTTGACTATGAATAGGGTTGCGAGGTTTTAGAACTGATGGAAAAAGATAGGGAGGTCGAGGACAACCAAACAATATCTTATTATTGGCCTACTAGTATTTGGAACATTTAGTCATGGATGATTAGTTCAATAGTTAAATGCTGTCACTTGGAGGCGCTGTAGTTAATGTCCCTAGTCTACCACTTGTGCACTGGTGTCACTTTTTCTTTTTTTCTTCATTTTTGTAACCAATGTTTGTATAAGAACACCGATCTTTAAACATTTTGAGATAGCATGCAGGTCTCACAATACAAAGTACAAATGTTGTGGGTTCTAGCCCTGCTACCGCCAACATGTTTGTATCCTTGGCCAAGGTACTTAGTCTCAATTGCCTCGTGGTTCGGAAGTCATGTAGAAATGGTAGTCCTTTGCATTGGAAGAGCTATCCCGAGCACGTTAAAGGTCAGACTCCTTCGTAAAAGGTAGGGGATCATCCCGAGTCTGTGTCTGTACATATACACATCGGGCATCCCTTTAATTTAGTGCTTAAGTCACTATTGGGTATGTCCTGGCTCTTCAGCCTAATTTGTATAAATAAATAAACATTTAAAGGTAAAAAGCAAGCAATGAGACATAATGTATTGTGTGCAATCACCAGCTCAATAAAACACATAAATATCACTAATATGTAACTTTGTGAATGCTGCCAGATGCAGAATTTATTCATGAAGTCGGTCAAGGAAGTGGACTCATTTATTGGTCCATAAGCAGTGCGGAGTAGTTGGTGAATTAGGCTACCTCGTTCACCACCAGATTTCAATAATAATCAACGTAAATAAGAGGTCCCATAATGGACGTAGAGGGCAGTGCAGTATCTAATTACCGAAGTATAAAGGAGACCGAACGTTGGTATAGCCAGCTGGTCTTCGCACAAATACATTGATGTAACGTTTTTACATCAACGTTGTTCTATTTATATTAAAATTTACCCGGAAAGACTTGATTGTAAACGAAATTTCCAAAAATGTGACATTTGATTCTGCATCTGAATATACATGACTATTATGTACACATTGAATGTAGGCCTATATATTATGATAACCCCTGATGAAATAGCTGTATCTACATATATTAAATAGACATTAATTATCACAAATAAGTCATTGACACCTACACAGTTTTCAATACCTTCATCGCAATAAACAACACCTCTTAAATATGCTTTAAATGATCATACAACCCTCCTGTCATTTTCTTTTTCTCCTTAGCGGCCCTCTCTTTCCCTCATTTTCCAATTTCTTTTAGAAAAATAAAATATGCATGATCACTACAGATCTGTCGATGACAAGAAATAGACACCTAGAAGTGTTGATATTGAGATGATAACATGGCATTTGTACGGCAGGTTGGTAGCGCACCGTTCGGCTCATATCAACGTACTTACAAATACACTACAATTAAAGAAGGCTTTTTCAGATATCCCCAAGGGTGTTCATCTAGCAGACTGATATGCAGGAGCACGCTTAGAGTTGTATCTAACACACCCAACTCGACACTTTTGGCGAGCCTTTGACACTTGCTACATTGGATGAAGTAGGAGGATTATTGCGTTCGCTGAGCAGTGAAACAAGATCAAAACATTATGCGCAATCACACATCAGACATTGTGTTGTACAAGGAAATTGCCTTGTGGAGATTCAGAGATTGTAGCATAACGAAGTGCTTTGTAGATAGCTCACAGGCATAGGTATAATAGATGCATAGGTCGTGAAATAGTAGTCGTCGTACTAAGCGTGGTTATTGTAGATACTGGTATTAAAAAGAAGTACTGCGTGTTCTATCGAGAACGGATGAAAGGTTTGAACTGGATCTACGTTAAGAAGAAAAAAGATCAATATGTGTACGTAACAGAATGAACTGATTTTAACAAATGATTGGTGTACGTAACATAATGAACTGATTTTAACAAATGATTGGTTAAATAAACGTTTCATATTTTGACAAATAATTTAGTGATTTCCGTCAAATCGGTTGATCTGGTTTTGATCACACAACATTTGTAATTTAATATAACAATCACAATCTTAATTATTTTTTTCACGAGTGAAGGTTTTAATAGAGGAATTGAATATAGAGAAATATAGAGAATATTGATCTCATCAAACGTATACATGTAAATGTGTTTTCTATTTTAGAAAACGTAATAATTACCAGCAGTAAAGGAAATACATAATACGCGTACACATCTTGATTGCCCTACATTTGGATTCAATAACTGACCGCTTCTTTTTCAATTTCAGTTTTAATCTAGGCAATGGTTCTCTACAAAGAAGATTTCTTGTGCAGTCCAGCATGCATCACTTTCATCACTTGACAACTGGTATCTGTCATCAGTGTTGGTTCTCCTTGACATTACATTGCAATATAAGTTATATAATGTTGTTAAATGAGGGTCTTTAAAAAAAATCGTAGTACATACAATTGACGTGACTTCATTTCAGTCGTCTCTTTGGTTTTTTTTTAAAGACCCTTTATTTTTTGAATATTTTTAAAGTTATGACTATATGTACCATGTATTATAGGATAGAAGTCGGACGACCTGCAGCTGTGTAAATTAACATATGTTTTGCACTGTTTGTTTTGGAGGAAATGCTGAAATGCACAAGAACTCTATATTCTTTGGGTTCTCTACTGCTGCACAGAATCAGCAAAGCACGCTCCTGATTTAGACTGATCCATCCAATTTGCTTGATTTACGACGGTGCAATTACTTTAACTTTGATAACTTAGAGTAGGTGAGAGCAGAGACAAGAATCGCTTAATGTTTACTTGACAACTGACAATGATATGGATACTTTAGGCATGTGAAATGGTCTTAGATTCGTCAGGCTTGGGATCCAAATTGTGCACATGATTGATTTCCTTGACAAATTGATTTTAGATAAGTATGGAATGGAAGAAAACTATTTTTAGGCCGCTGTAATTATTATTATAACTCAACACAATTAAGATACTGGTTTTGTTCTGGTTTGCCACACTGGGAAACCAGTACGTAAGGCTCCTACGTATAAGTTACTTGGACGGACGACTTATACGGTAAAAATCCCTTAAAATGCATTGTTAATGATAATAATCGCATTGATCTCAGTCTGATTGTCATTCATAACTTAGGAGTATGTGCGTACCACTGCGCTTCCGTTCAAATTGAATACGATGAGACATCGGCGTTGACTTTTTCAATGATTAAATAAGCTTACTAAAAAAGCTTCAAAATTATTCAGTAGAACTGAGACGAAATATTGGTCTCAGTATCAGTGTAGATGAAGGCACATTCTCTTATTATTAGATCTAATTTTCCTTGCTTCTGCTAAATTCTTACAGGATCGGGAAGGAAGAAAATAGCGTAAAATCCATTGTATTCTGTCCGTATTGATTTTATTTATTTATTTTCTGTGATTGTTTGCACATCGAAAAATATTAAGTTTTAGGTTTATTGGTGGCCCGAACATGCATAATAGTTGCGGTTCTGTGATTAGTCTATTCCATTATCTGCAATTATAAAAGCTATTGGTCAACTCGAAGAAAAACAATGACGTAGTGGGGGAACCCCTAGAATGCTCCATTATTAAATGGGGTGGTATATATTTACGTCAGGAGGAACCGCCCCCTCGGGGCAATCCCTTGGTACCAAAACAAAGAAAGATTTCAAACATGAACCTAAAATAGTCGTACGCAGTCACAAACCTTAAATTAGTGCTTGTTGAGGCCAAATATTTCTATGCCCACTACCATATCTACATTCACTCGACTTAAAGAACGCTCCATAACAAACGCTCTTGCTTAAATAGCGTCAACGTTATTATCATTTGGAATCGTCCCTAATCACCTGTTGTAAGATAACTGTGCGAATAACTAGAGTCGATTTATGAAAAACGCAACCATCTGTCGTTAGGAATACCTGGTATATCCGAAATTGCAACAACAAAATATGTGATTAAACAAAATTAAAAACACGTATAAAATATGCGTTAATGGCAACGTTGCAGAACTAATCGACAAGTTGTAATAGTTAGTTAATGTATTTTTAAATTAGTAATTCAGTAGCGTATTTCACTTCACTTATGGTGCATCCTAAAAAACAGCACGTTTATCTATCAATAACCAAACGTTATATAATTCCGAAGTATTTACGATTGGCTATTGGTTATTTCAAGTTCCCTGGACCCAAATTCCGTAATCATTCAATTTCAGCAATGTTCTCATATTTGCAAGAGACAATCATGTAATACATTGTCTTCGCCTCCCCTGACTCGCGGTGAGGGGCGTGAAGTCTTACAAGATCACTCAATTGCATGTGTAGAGATATTCCCGGTGTTTTATTTCACACACAATTGAAATAAACCCATTGCAGAACCATGAAAGCACGTTTCAGCCGTTCGCCTAGTCTATATAATAGGGACGTGCACCTGCTTGGATCTTAAATACAAATACAGAAAATAGCCTATTCACCTTGAAATTGCAAAGAAAAAGTTGTTTCCCTGCCGGACTAGGCCTAACTAGGCGTAATAGCATAACATGTGCCTAGATTTGCTTTTTAGGATAAGATATCACATATTCAGCTACGTATTATATCATCAACGTCATTAACCGGTAAAACTGCAATCAATTTACTGCCACAAATGTCGTTCGCATTAAATTCGCAAGGAAATACACTGTTTTCACTGCCGGACTACTAGGCCTAACTAGGCTCAATAGCTACGTATAAGATCAACGTCATTAACTGGTAACACCGCAATCAATTTAATGCCACAAATGTCGTTCGCATTGAATTCGCAAGGAAATACACTGTTTTCCTTGCCGGACTACTAGGCTTAACTAGGCTCAATAGCTACGTATAAGATCAACGTCATTAACCGGTGAAACCGCAATCAATTTAACGCCACAAATGTCGTTCGCATTGAATTCGCAAGGAAATACACTGTTTCCTTGCCGGACTACTAGGCTTAACTAGGCTCAATAGCTACGTATAAGATCAACGTCATTAACCGGTGAAACCGCAATCAATTTAACGCCACAAATGTCGTTCGCATTGAATTCGCAAGACAATACGCTGTTTCCCTGCCGGATTACGAGGCCTAACTATGCTCAATAGCTACGTATAAGATCAACGTCATTAACCGGTGAAACTGCAATCAAGTTAACGCCTCAATTGTCGTTCGCATTGAATTCCCAAGGGAAAAAAATTGTTGAATAGGCCCAATGCCTGACTGTGAACCTTAAGGACCAAACACACACAACATGTGTTATAGTACGATGTGAAATTACAAACCAAATGTTTGATGCTGCATGAAAGTATATTATGCACAAGAAGGTTGTACATTTAGTTTTTGAATATTGAACACTTCCTTGTGCATGTCGTTCAATGAGAGAGAAGCGAAAATGGGGTTGTTCAGAGAAACCCATCGAAAAATACATGCTGTTGTAAGCCGCGGTGTTGGCAACACGCACGTTAAGGTATAGGACGGCGCACCAGGATATGCACTAGCTGGATTGGCGTGGATAATCGAACTATCGTAAATGTTAAAATGACGTCATAATAAATCGGACCATCAAACAGCCGTGACTTACGCTGACGACCTGGCAATCTGTTATGCATATAGCAAGCGTGACAACTTATATTAGTGGTCTAGTTATATCATTAATTGGCTTTAAAAAGCCAATTAAAATGGTAATTTCTGTTCTAGCAGCGTTCTTCCCACACCATAATCTTCAACGTCGTGCTACCCGTTCGAGTATCAATGACAGTTCATGCTCTTTCACTGCCGACTGCCAGAACCCAGGGCCAGAACTCGCTGATTAGACAGAAGCTTCATTAGTACGGTCGTAACCGTATGGAACAGATTCCAGATGATGTTGTTGGCAGGAATCCTGGCTTTCGAGTTCCGCGTGAATAGACACCTTTTCTTAACTTGACATACATAATCTTAAATGACACCTTTGACATTACTTAGTATTATTTTCCAGCTAATTTGACTTTTATGTTAACTAAAATATCAAAGAGAAAGATTTAAATCACTAAAATATTGCTATACATATTTCCCCTAATAAAATAATCTCCGAAAAATATCCCAAATTTATTTAAACAAAATTATGAGAACTTTTCATCAATTTGTAAAACCTAGAATACCAGAAAGCTTAATACAGTAGTTCAATGGGTCCCCAGTGTCTTTTCTCAATTTGTAGCATGCAAGGTGTCTTATGAGTTCTGGTTGCTAATGTACTACATACGACAAGTTGTGTATAATGGTTAGAGTTCACTTTGAACTGGGAGAAGGAACAATGTAAAATTGTCAGATATAATTCGTTTTACTTACGTTATATTCTGACTCTCTTAAACCATGAGTAACCAGGGCCCAATAAATTTGTTTTGAATTATGGTAACATAATAGTAATTCCTCATCTGTGAAGTCATCCGTCATCATATTGTCTTCAAAATCAAATTGTGGAGGAGGACCCGGTATTTTTTTAGAGGCCATGATGAAAATGACTATAATAATTGCTTTATCCATATGTATGACTAGACAGACCAACAGGGTCAGAATTTAAATGATTCAAAGTAGTCAACCATGAATCCAAAACTGTGTTCAATAGATTAAAGTATTCAGCACATGTACTTGCTATCACAGGTTTCCCACTTGCATCGAACAGCTAATAGTTGGGGTTGGATTGGATACTTGAATTAGAGTATGTATCTCGGCTGGACTATGGCAACTCGCTTTTATGCGGTCTTCCAAATCAGGCAGTGCAACGTCTCCAAAAGCTTCAAAATCGCGCGGCGCGTCTAATTTTTCAAGTTAGTAAGCGTACTAGTGCCGCGCCGCTCTTGCGCGAGTTGCATTGGTTGCCTGTCCAGCAGAGGATAGATTTCAAGATCTTGGTGCATGTGTACAACTGTCTTCATGACTCATCTCCTTCATATTTACAGGATCGTCTGCACAAATACAGGTGTAACCGTACTGGCCTTAGGTCCATGAAAGATCCTTCCCGACTAGAAATCCCCAAAACAAAAAGAGCTTATGGGGATAGATCATTTTCGGCTTATGGTCCTAAGTTGTGGAACAGCTTACCAAATAATGTACGCGATGCTCCCAATGTGAAAGCTTTTAAAAAGCTCTTAAAAACCTACCTTTTCCCAAATTAATTGCTAGTCATTGTGCATATTTTTGGTTTCTTAATTGTATATTTATATATATCTGTTTTCATCATAATTGCTGATGTAATAAGTAGGTCATGTATTTTATCATGTGTCGTTATTTTGTTGCATGCTGTAACTACATATATATATTGTATTTTAGATTGTGTTTTAATGTACAGCGCTTTATAAGTATCCTGAAATAATAAATAATAAAATAATAAATGTACATGTATTTGGTCACGCGTTATGAACTCGTCTCCCCCATATATGGTGCTGTTACATTTTTTAGTTTCATGCTGTCATATTACTCGAATATTTATAAAACCACAAAAACTATCTCAACATATTTGGTATCATTTTAAAGCCCTGATAACAATCTGCCTGCAAAATGGCATTGGTATAGCTAATACAGAAGGGGAGATATAGCTGTTTGAAGTTTGGGGGCCAGGGTGGTGCCGGAAGGGATGCCGCCGGAAGGGGTGCCGCCTGTACAAACTCAATGGGGATAATCCCATGCTTTGTTCTTTTTTGTAACAACTAATTAATTATGGATAAGACCATGATCATCAGCTTTCTTCCTATTCGTTACACAGTTAACATGAATAATCAGCCTCAATTTACAGGATTTATAAACATGACTATAACAGAAAAGGTTTTCAACCTATGATAGCAAAAGTATACATTTTCGGAAAGCTTGTAACTAGACGAATTCGGAAAAGCAGTTTAGATCAGGGAAGGGTTCATCCTTAAGATTCCACAACTCCAAATAGATTTGTGCTAGCGCCCAACACTAGCCTGTGTTTTTAATTCAAGAAGGCTCCCACCTCTAACCATTAGTTTAAATGTACAGAAAAGGTATACAATGCTCTTAATATGAAAGAAATATGTGTAATTGTAATTTGTGATTTGTAGACTATAAACTTAATATTTAACCAAAGTACCCTGGTATTTTCTGTAATAGTAAGATTTTACACAACTTTTCTCATTTCACCTCTTCTATATAGAACAAATGCACCAAATATAGCTAGCAGACAGCAATTTGGAGAGTGTACTAGTATTCGACGTCCCACCAAACTGGGTGTTATTTTGATGGAAGACATCAGTATCTTCAAAGAAAAACAAGGATTTGAACAAACCAGTCACTCGATAGCTGAAAAAATCAGACTTTAATTTGATCTCTTATGCATGTATATGGCAATTTAATTGGTGGTGTGGAACCTGTAGGAAATTCTTGCCCAGCACTAGTCAGCACTGGTTGATGAATATTTACATTTTCGTGAGTCGTCTGCTGTGATATTCAATTCTACGGACTAGCCAAGACTAATTTCACTCAATAGTTTTCTGTTTTCATTGCCCGAGGGCATTTTTAAGGTAATTTTATAGCTAAAACCACTCAAAATGTGCCAACAAATGTAAGAATCGATGCGTGGCAAGGCACATTTTTTTGCCCTGTGGAAACATATAAAAGTGCCCGAGATCAAAATTTGGCAGGTTTCTCCATAAATTACATGTCGTACTTTTGTACACGAAGAAGCTGGTATTTTGAACATTCTGCTTTACAATGATAAGATATAGGAACATCTTTACATATACCGTATTATATGGGCTCAGTGTACAAGGATAATTAGTGGCTTAAATTAGCCCATGGTCAGCTTTCCTTCATCATAATAAGCATTCTCACGGTCGCAATGATGTCACAGAATGGAATACTGGCACTTGATTGGTCAATTACGGGCAATTATGACTGCTCCAAGTTACTCCCTGGAGTGAAAGATTGCTTTACGGTGATGGGTGAAGTAAACAAAATCACACTTTATTGCAAACTTGCCTCGTTATAAAAAGCTTCTTTGTTCAACATATTACCAATAATAATGTTCTACAGCTGTGTCTCGAATAAAATTAAATGTATCGGGTCAAAAACAATTTATAAAATACATATTTCCCAGCACCCCAGACACACTCCATGCTTAGTTTCACTCCAGTTATCGGGAGTGAGTACGCCAAATTCAACAACCGCGACCGTGAAAATAGCCATCCTAGGTGCTATATTATAAGCTTAATAAATCTTAAAATCAGAGCAACTGACATTAAATATTAAATTAGATACAAAGAAAAGGTGGACTCTCTGTAAATATTCACTAATCTGCCTTTATTATTGGAAACTACAACCCTACCCTTAACTTTTGTATGCCTGGTCTAGCTAGCCCAAGAATTTTTGAGCGAGCAAAATAATTTGAAATTGACAATGTTATGCTTCATCATATTTTTAAAATTTAATTTTACTTTTACATTGTAAAATAAACAATAGATCATCACACTTCACTGTAGTGGTCAATGTAACGCTTCATTGAACAGACGACAAAGAAGTTCTTTTGAGCACGAAATAGTGTTGATTTTGGCACATTCATATTGTGACTTCCCCATGTTCTCAAGCAAGTAGCTGAGCACTGGAGCTAGAATTTGGTATCATTGTAAAGATGAACAAATCAGCTTTATATGGATATATAATTTACACTTAATTAACATATCCCGCGATATTTGAAAATCTTGTGCTTGAAAAAATATTCCAAACTTTTTTTGAGCAGTTTATAATAACTATCACGGAAGTAAATAGTTAAAAATATCTTGGTGTCACATTTTTTAGGAATCTTTCCGATCATAACCATATTAATGACATTATTAAGAAGTGCAACCGCTTAATTGGTGAAATCTATAATCGATGGCCAAAGATGACTTCAAAAGGGTTTATTATGGAGATTTATTATTGAAAAACCTATAGTATTACCGGCTATAACTTACGCCTCCGCTATCTGGGTTCCTGGTGGCGCTAACGATACCAAACGCATTGAATCCTTGCAATATCAAATGGCTGGCCAGGGTTATCCTAAAAGCTCCAAGAAATACCCCTTCGGAATGTTTACTGGTTGACCTAGGGTGGCAACCGATTAGGATTATGTACTGTACAAGGGGAAGCCTAAGAAAAATATTTGTTATATAAATTAGATTTCTATGGGGCTGTGCTTAAATTCAAAGCACGATCTAATACCCTGACACTTAACAAACGTGTTCATTCATGGAAGGCAAATATAGATATCATCTGTCCTCTCTGTAATAAAGACCGAGGATCTTAAACACTTCTTATTTCTATGTTCTGCTCTAAATGACATTAGAGTCGATGAGTTTCGAAAATTAGAGATTAAACTCTTAGCTCATGATCTTGAACCGTTCTGGAGTTTATTTATTTTTAGCAATTTGACTATCAAAATGTGTTTTATGCTTGGCCTTTCTGAAACTCTCTTTGTTACTGATGATTTTCCCTTGCTCTGTATGATTCTTATTGCCATATATTAAATGTTATACTTCTGTAAATTGTTTGTATATTATTTTACTTCTGTTTTGCATATTGTATTGTATGGACGCATTCGCCAAGTTAGCGGATGCCATTGTTCTGAAAGTGTATGTCCGAATAAATAAATAAATAAATAAATAAATGAATAAATAAATAAATACAATAGTTTCTTGTCCCTCCATTCGATTGTTAATGTGCTACCTAATTTGGAGACTATAATACAATGCAACTCTTATTTGATTATAAACCTTTCTGTGCGAGGGGTATTTGAATGGTGTTGGTGTCACTACATGTAGTGCCAACCGTAGCACTGCGATTGTGCTAAGTGCCACTCGGAAAAGCTTGGATAGGTATTCCAAAACAATAACAGCATCAACAAATATATGCCAGTATAGCACTTGAAAGCGCCAAAGTCTTCAAACTTTGGTGGCGCATGAGCATGATAAGTAGAGGTAAACTGAGAATCCCTGATTTAGAGTTATGTGAGCAGTAAAAGCATATGTATTTACCATTATGCAGGGACACGTATGTGCATGGTTGTCCTCGTTGCCACGGTTATCGCCCGGCATAGTCCCTGGAACACGAAATCAACCTATTTATTCTTATAACTGGACTAATGTTTCACCTTATACATCGTCTTGTGGATTCTTTCGAGCGCGTCACATACACGTACACCCAGGCTTTATACTCACACAAATTAGGTTATCAGATGAAATTTAAGACCCTAGTGGAAGATAGACTCAATTGCGATTTGGTCAAATTCTTTTCTTTCATTTTTCTTACTTTCAATTCATTTAGCCAGCATGCTTTTATAGGATTTTTAGCCTGGTCCGAGCAATTTGCTTGAGTATGCTCCCATCAAACCCAAGGGTGTGTCTGTACTGTTGCTTCAAAATGTCTTAAATTTATGCATTGGCTGCATTACACTATCACAAACGGTGTCAAAAATCATGCATGGGTGTGTGAAGGCGTAAATACCTGTTACAATATTCGTCCGTGTATACAAAATTTCTCCAAATGTGTGAAATAACTAAGACAACTTGAAATCTGTAATGTCGGTGTGAAACTACGCAGTTTGAACAAAAGAAATTAACACACATCTCCAAACTCGTATTTATGCAGTTGCAACACTGTAGAAGATTCACATACTTTTGTCCGGTTTGCCATTTCAGTAAAGGTGATATCTTTCAATAGAGGGGAGCCAGGGATTGGAAATATTCATCTGACCTTTGACACACATATGGTTCAATGCTTCCCTGTGTCTTGAATCACATCGTAGGTAGTTCATATGCAGAATAGTGTCACAGTTGTGAACACTTTCGTCTGCAGACGACAGTTCCTACATTTCACAAAATGTTTGAAACATGTTCAATTATTTAATGTCTTCAACATATTAGGAATCATCATGAGCATTGCGTTAAAATAAGTACAAACATGCAAAGTATTGGTTCAGTAATTAATGAGATAAGACTTTGAAAGTTGAGAAAGGTTTGTGATAAATCTGTTTGGTATATTATGGTTAAACTAATAGCCGCGTGGAGTGTTAAGACTGATTTTCTTTCTAATTTTCATCCTCATGTATAGAAGAAGGATTAGAAATGATGATCACTATTTATGTGTCACTTGTAATGTACAGGGTGTCCCAAAAGTCTATGCACGACTTTGAAGCTTTGTATTTCACAAAATATAAGTCGTATTGAAAATATGAATACATATTTAGAAAGAGGAGATGTGGGAAATAATTTTGATACCAAACATTGGAGTAACATCTGTTTGTAATGCCCCCTAGAAGTAAAATATGTATCACTGCAAAAATGTAATTTTATACTTCGGAGGAATAAAGTTCATAAATCCCTACCTACACAGAGAAAACGATGTACAAAATATCGCTGTTCAATTTCGGTTGTACACTTTTTCAAACAACAGATGTGTAAAAGTTATACATCGTTGTTTAAAGAAGACAACATTTTTTTAAACAGGTGTTGTTTACAGTATAAAGAACGCCGTTCACATCAATACAAAGTGATCTTGAACAACGTTGTTTACTTGTGACGTCACAAGTCACGTGTCACAATGATTCGTTTGCGATATGCTTCAAATTAATGGCCGCCGTATTTCATTCGGTAAACAAATTTCGATTTTAAATCATAATTTTAAAGATTTTGCTGACAAGATGGGGAAATACAATCAAGAAAATAATGAAATATGATGACCAAAGAACCGATATAGTTTGATGATAGACGGCGAAGATGGATATTTTTTGCACAAATATAATTTTAATTTCGCGATTTTGCTCCACAGACAGAAGGCATCCGAATTCGACAGTTCTGCCGTTCTGTCTGTGTACTTCAACACAAGAAATTCAAGTCTTCAAATCGTGCTGGAATTTTAAACAACTACCATTAAACAACCCTGTTTTTTTAACAACCATCATTTAAACAACCCTGCAGTTTTAAACAACCACCATTAAACAACCCTGGTTATTTAAACAGGCCAATTTCATCCATGAGGATTGAACAACTTTCTTTGAACAACCCAAGATGATTGAACAACTTTCTTTGAACAACCCAAGATGATTGAACAACTTTCTTTGAACAACCCAAGATGATTGAACAACTTTCTTTGAACAACCCATGAGGATTGAACAACTTTCTTTAAACAACCCTTGAAAATTGAACAACAATTTTTAAACAACACCAATGTGTAAAATCTGATTTTAAACATGTTGTTTAAAAAGTTAAACAACTAGGTGTTTAAAACTTTAAACAACCCCAGATGTTTAATATTTTGAGCAACAAGTTGCTCAGCTCACCCGTTAAACAGCAGTTGTTCAATTTTTTAAACATGTTGTTCACTTTTTTTTTTACTGTGTATTGAGATTAACAAAAATACGGGTAGAGTTGGTTACACGGAAAGTGATCCGTCAATTGTAATATTTAAAATTTTACATTACAGTGATATCATCATAATATCAAACTATATCACACATAATTTTCGTTTCTATAGTGAAATCTAATTTTAAATGTTTTCCATGTATACAGAGACGTGTGCTAATGCAAAACCACAGACCTAAACAATTGAATAACGTAACAGAAAAGTAAACACACATCACACAGCTGTCAAACATGTTAAAATTTAAACTTAGCGGATTATTTTAATGCTGCTTGAAGGCCTCATCGAAGGTTGTTTTACCCATTTAGAATATGTTCCTGTGTTCAAAAATGTATCCACCAACTTCAGAATGGATATTCTTCCTGGTGCGCGTTTCACTTTGAAATGTTTTCTGAACTGTTGTTGAGTAAGTTGAACTGAATGTGTTTCAGCGTAGAACTATACAATTTGTATTCGCTTATCTATGCTGTAAACCATCTTGAATGAAGACTTTTGCTGTGCAATGTTGTCAACTACGCTTATTTATGTTGTGAGTGACCGAGTTTGGTATTAAATAACTCTAATGTTGCAAGGTAAGCAGTGAACTGTGACTAATGCGCATGCGCAACGTTGCTTTCATACCGCTAATTTATGCGTTAGCAATAATGTGTGGTACTTGGTATGGTTTGGTCTGACACACGGCCAATGAATTTCAACCAGTTTTATAATGTTGTGGGTTTACCAATAGGGTTGTGTTTGGTATCAAATTAATTTCCCAAATCTCTTCTATCAAAATATGGTTACATTTATACCATATGATTTATATTTTATGAGATATGACTCTTCAAAAACGTGCATAGACTTTTGGGACACCCTGTATATGGTACGTTTGAAGCGCACTAATTGCTTGGGTAAATTCATGCATAAACGCAGTAATATTTGAGGATGTATGGCTTCAACGCTTTGAAGTCCATTAGGCCTATATCGCAGCGAAACTAACAGCATCTAAACGATGCCGGTATCGTCGTGATTGGCCCATTATGGTTTCTCTAACGTTAAACGGAATAGGTCAAATTCAATTCGATCAATGTGTATGAATCTACTATAAAAGGTGGGGAAAAGTGTGCATTAGGTGCCAGATACTGGTATACCAGTATCGTGCAATACTGGAACAAAAAGAATTGCCAGTATCGGTCGATACTGGTACACATTTACAGTTCCACTATCGGTCAAAACTAAACACAGAATTGTGTTCCAGTATCGGGCGATACTGGAACCTTTTTATGTTCCAGTATTTTGGCGAAACCAGTATTGAACGATACTGGTACATAATTATGTTCCAGTTTCGCCCGATACTGGAATATTTTATACTGCAAGTATCGACCGATACTGGAACACTGACTTTGTAACAGTATCGAACGATAATAGGTGTTCCCGTATCGGACGATACTATATGTAGTACAGTCCAGAATGTGGGACCTAAAGTACACTTTTTCCAGTTAGTAGTTGATTTGAAAAAATGCATGTCCTCAAACTCTTAACAGTCTAACACTTACAACACTGTATTTCGGTGTGTTTCCCTTAAATCAATGACCTTAAACTGAAGATATTTTAATACTTAACGTTAATTGAAATCAGATAATGACGCTAAGTATTTAAGGTTTCTTGCTAATATGAGAATATTGAAATAAGGCGATGAAAACAAGAAAACAATCTGTTGTACTGGCCCGACCGACAATGCAAGTATAATACACTATTAGTTTTGTTCAAGGTAGGAAACTTGTGAAATTCATTAACACACTTGTGAAATTCATTAACAAGGTAAGTCAATTTACTGTTCCACTATCGGTCAATACCGTGCAACAAGTGTTTTTCTCGTCGCCTAAGCATACATTCATTACTCGAATAATCACCAGTAGACAAGTAAGTATTAATCATCAGCCTTTGACATTGAAAGTATAATACACTATTAGTTTTGTTCAAGGTAGGAAACTTGTGAACTTCATTAACAAACTTGTGAAATTCATTAACAAGATAAGTCAATTTACTGTTCCACTATCGGTCAATACTGTGCAACAAGTGTTTTTCTCGTCGCCTAAGCATACATTCATTACTCGAATAATCACCAGTATACGAATAAGTAATAATCATCAGCCTTTGATAATGAAAGTATAACACATTAGTTTGGTTCAAGGTAGGAAACTTGTGAACTTCATTAACAAGATAAGTCAATACAAGTTTAGGTGAGTGCAGCTGATTCCTTACCTGGTTTGGACATTGCTGTGGTGCAAGGACATAGAGAGCCGCGAAATACTCTGTAATAAGAAATGATTATTGAGATAATAATATGCCAACATACACAGATACAGATATTTCAATTTTTCTAATTTACCAAGTCAAAATGGGGCAAACTAGATTATTATTATTATTATTATTATAAGGATTTATATAGCGCATTTCCAAAAGACCAATGCGCTGTACAATATGTATACATTAGATAAAAATATGTTGAACAAAAACCAGCAGTAAAATAAGAATTATACATACATATTACATGATAAAATACACAAAAGCAGCACTGAGAGAAACACACAGCCCGACCCCACACCCCCTCAAACACACCTCCGCACCCCCACCCCCACACCACCCCCTCTCCCTCCCCCAAAAGATATTACCAAATTTTCTTTGCAACAGCAATGTGTCAAAAGTGTGCGACACGACAATTTGGATTAAAAGGTAATAAATAATTTTGACCAGCGAGACAAAATCAAATTAGGAAAAAAAGGTTATGAACGAAGAGAAAAATCATACTTTTTGAACTTCATCTAAATGTTTAATATTTGATGCTTTTATAAGTGTTGGGTTAATGCCCTGTCACACTATTTGGAATAGAGCTAACGTGGTTTTAGAATTTGAGTGAACGTTCATCCAAGTTGTCATACGTTTATGACACGTTTGGCATAAAATGTATTCGTTAGCGGTTCGGTGGGGGTTCGCAGGGGTGCGCTGGGGTCTAGGAATAATTTGGAACATGTTCAAAATTTTGAGTTACGTTGAGAATTCGTTGTGTGATCGTTTCGCACGTTGGGGTGTAGGCTGCTTTTTCGTCAGCTGTTCGGACATATAAGTTCAACCCATCTGTTCGTTTTGATTTTGGAAACCGTTCATATCAGAGTCAACCAGCCGTCGCTCAACAGAGGATCTGACGCTAAGTTTCATTGACGCCATGACCGTCAATTCGAGTCATTTATCTGTAAATGTCAGGTCAACATTATTATTTTTACGTCGAGAGTTTGGTTTGAGACATATAGCGGCATAATCTGAATATTTCAATAATGCTATTTTACCGTCAAAGACGCAAAATGTTATCTCATCAAGGTGAACAAAAGTGTTTGTCATTTTGCAAACAAAAAAATGTCTGATATCACAAAGAGTAATATTAAATTCAAAATCCAAAGACAGATTCGTGACATTCAAATTTCAAAGGCAGAATCTTAACACTTTCCACGCGGAAGTCATCTGCACGGGCAGTCTCCTGCAGACGACAGTTCCACAATTTCGCAAAATGTTTCAAAAATTATTTAATTTCATCACCAAAATTGGAATCACCATAGAAAATGCATTAAAATATGTACATACATACCTTGCATTGGTTCAGGAATGCTGGAAAGAAGACCTTGAAAGTTGGGAAAGGTTTCTGAAGAAAAAAAATGTTTTGAATATGGTGAAACTAATAGCCACGTGGAAAGTGTTAACAATACTTCAATACTTATTTTGTGAGGCTTGTAAGAATGACAATGATTAAAGTCGGCTTTTTACAATAGATTCTATTATTTCACGGTTAACTAATTCCTAATTGAATTGCTTGATTACTATCCAAAGAAAAAAAGAAAATTGCTCTTGAAAAATGTATCGTGTTTGCATAAAACTACAAAGATTCCCATGTGACGTTATTGAATAGTAAGTCAAACAGTCTGGACGTTTTAACATTATCTGACCTTTAAGAAAGAAATACAGGATTTTAATGATCGAATAATTCTTTTTTCTTGACCATACCAAAATGAAAAGAACATGTTTTTTCCGTAATTGTATTAGGATTTCGAACCTCAAATATTCAACTGTATTTATATTGTGCAAGCAGCGCATCTTACTGATTTTAGTCTAAGGGTATAGGTTAATCCGAAATCAGTCAGCGGTGTCCCTATAGAGTAACACTGCGGTTCCCCCAGATCGGAATTTCATAATATACTCATTTTATTGCTAGTTGAGGATAATCGGTCAAAATCCATAGTGACGGATGCTATGCCCCTCTGTCATATAAATATTTAAGTATCCCTTAAGACGAGTATTTCAAATAACATTTCTAATCAAAATCGAATTCTTAAATGTATTACTGATCCAACCTAATACGACATTAATTTATTGATAATAATAATAATAATAATAATAATAATAATAATAATAATGGCATTTATAATGCGCCGTCAATCTAGGTAAAACTATTCCGAGGCGCAACATATAAAACAAAAATACAAATTAACATGTAAAATACATAAACAAGGATGATTTGCATATACATGTACATATACAAAGACATCAATTATAAACTGAGTCAAATAATCTTGTTTTTAACAAGTTCTTAAAAGAGTCAAGTGATAATGTTATTACGGGGAATTAGCAACATATTGACAGCTCAAAGCGGCGAATCATGGCCATTGACTTAACATCCGTCACTATGTAATAAACATAATCAAGCAGATCGGAGATGACGGACGGTGATGTAACGGATATTCGAAAGTCACCGACTGTTGCATTACACACCGACGTTTGCTGAATAATGCGTATGCATAGCGTCGGAAAATTCAGCATCCGTCACTATGTAATAACATTAATCGCCAGTGTGTGACGGATAGGACAGATTACTGTCATTACATTGGATCTATTTGCCCATTTTCAAGTGTTAACTCATTTTTTTCATCGTATTTAATAATCGTATTGCGTTCAACATCCGTGCTTTATAGCTTCAAAGCCTTAACAAGCTCCCCAAACTTCAGTTGTCAATCGGTGAGAACGTCATTGAACCAAGCAATATCAGAAACTTAGGGATAATTTTCGACTCAATCATGACGATGGGCAAACAAATAAACAGTCTAATATCATCTGGTAACTACCAGCTTCGTAATATCCGCCGTATATGCAAATATCTTGACCAGGTCACACGGCACCTTGTAGTTCGTGCACTTTTCCTTTCCCGTCTCGATTATGGCAATGCCCTTTTATACGGTTCAAACTCAAAAGATCTTAATCGACTTCAGTCTCTCCAACATCGTGCCGTAAAACTTGTCTTCTCGGCATCAAGACTTGACAGTCCATTACTTCTAATGCAGACTCTGCATTGGCTACCAGTCACAAAACGCATTAAGTTCAAAATTTGTCTTTAAGTTTACAAATGTTTAAATGACTGTGGTCCTAAATATCTTTGTAACTTACTTTCTCACAATTCAATCCCTTCAATAGGCCCGGTGACTAGATCTGCAATGGACAGGACTCTACTCTCAATACCTTCCAGTAGGAAACGTATAGGTGAAAGAGCCTTTTCCGTTGCAGGTCCGTCACTATGGAACTCACTTCCACACCATATTAGAGATGCCGGTTCTACTGCAATCTTTAAGAAACTCTTAAAATCATATTTGTATTGATTGTATTGGTATTTTGTTATATTCATATTCTCATTCATTGCTATAATTTTGTTTTGTTGCGCCTTGATCATGTATTTGGATATTGCGCCTTATAGGAAATGTTATGTATGTATGTACTATGTAATACACCGGACGAAATGTGTGGTACATAACATCATCATTACGTACACAGCGTGCACTGTTTTGCTCGCTTTACCGGACCAGAATATGGTGCGCTGAGCTAGGGCAATTACACTGGTTGCTACGAGATCAGCTTGAGTGCACACCGATGTATGCACATTTAACGCTTACCTGCACCAACACAATACCGATTTATTGACCCTAGTATATGGTTCTAGCAACAGTGGACATAGTCGCTACAACCTGTTTTCATCAAATTAGTGCTTGACAATTTTGTCATGTAAAAATAAGGCATCAACCTTTACCGAAATGTACTACCGGAATTACCAAAAAAAAGTCCATGTGGGCAAAACGTGCTAGCCGATACATTACTGATGACTTTAAAGAATGTTCTTTTACCCCATTAGTTGTAATCATGTTTAAGGAATGTTCTATCATTTACCGCATACGTTTTTAATCATGTTTAAGGAATGTTTTATCTTTTACCTCATAAGTGTTTAATCATGGTTACAACACAAAATAAATCAAAGCTTCAATATTGCATCGCTGTTTTTTACGCTATGTTAAACTACACACAAGGAATGTTCTCTAAATTGAACCGTGTTAAAATAGACTGTGTTAGCGCTAACTTAATTACACATAGATGTAGTTTGTGTCTGATAACTACTGCACTTTCTTCCCCATCTAATTGTTTCCTTGTCAATAAGCCACCGGGGAAGGGAGGGGACATTTGTTGGAAAGTAATATAATCAGGCGTAACTTAAAATGCTTCCGCTATTTCCATAACACTTTTTCTCTTCCTGCTATATTATTCACACTTTCCACGCGGATATTAGTTTTACTATATACAAACAAGATTTTCAGAAACCTTTCCCAACTTTTAAAGTCTATCTCAAGAATTACTGAAGTCTATCTCATGAATTACTGAACCAATACAAAACATGTTTGTATTTTTACATGCATATGAACTTCAACAGTTTTGACAATTTTGAAACAATTTGTGAAATTTTGGAATCTCGTCTGCAGACGCCTGTCGCGTGATAAGTGTTAAGGACTAATTATTTAAACATCGCGATATTCACTGCACAATTTATAGCTTTCTTTTTTTAAATCGTCAATCCTAAGAAAAAATGGCGAGGGCCCCTCCCCCGAGCAATAAACCCTCAACCATCACGACTTCTTTCGAGATTTAATAACAAAATGTGGGTAAACGTCATTCGATTGATTAGGTGATCTACTATAAAAGTACTTGACCTCTGTTGCATATGTATTTGAGTTGAGTTTATTATTGCTGTAGCAAAATGTTACTAAATAATAAGTTGCACAATCTATTTGCCTGAACGACTAAGACAATGTCGAACCCATTGAGTGAATGGTGTTTGATCTTACGATTATTAATTAAAATTTATCGCAGCAAAGCAACGAAGAAGGGTAAGCCCACCGTAAAATGGTAAAATTATATTTTGAACTTGATTCTCAACGTAAGTTCGATGTATGAGTAGTATATCAATATACAAATCAGACGAGCCCATTGATGGTCAGAATTGATTGAACCATAACTGGTTAGGGCTGACTGGCGTTTTGAATGCACACTGTACACTGCAAAAAGGTTGCTTAAAAATTTAATATTTACTCAACATTTTACACAACGTTGTTGAAGTATTTCAACCGCTTAACAGTTGCGTAAAATTTACCCACCGTTGGATAACATGTTTTCACCAACAGTTGAACAATTCCAGTTTCTCAGCGGTTGCACAATTTTAATTACACAACAGTTGGGTATTATTAATTAACCATTTGTTGGGCATTTGTGACTGTTGCTTAATTTGTGAATTGTTTTCATTATATATTGAGCATTTTTGTATAGCAACTGTTGCTTAATTTATCAAATATAGCCATATGTTGGGTATTTTATTTGTGTCAAGTTTTTATTATATATTGAGCATATTTGTATAGCAACACGCGGTAGGCAAAATAATGTGAATTCTGGGCGATGCAGCAGAGCTACATACATCACTTCCTCCCGGTAGTGAACCGGTAACTTGTAATGGGAATTCTAGGCGATGCAGCAGAGCTACATACACTATTCCCGTTCGGTAGTGAATCTGTAATTTATTTTAACATGTTATTAAACTATAGGCTTATACATAATATCTGACATCTCTTATCAATGGTGTTTTTACTGTGAACGTTTGCCAAACGTAGTCTTGCTATCTGGGTAAGAAAGGTATAAATAGTCCATATTATATAATACATAAACATATTTATGTGATTCTTTTGGTGAAAATAGATCACATGACATGAACTATTCAGTATGTCCATGTCGTGTATTTTTTGGCTATAAAAATCGACTATTCAATATTCATCGCTAGTGACGTCGCTATAACACCGTTGAAATGATATTCATAAAAAAATATATGTCAAACAAGGATGACAATTTTAAACTATTTGTCATTGTATTCCGTTTTGGATGCCAAGACAGAATAAATCTAATTGTGGTCCTGCGCTGCAAAAAGGTTGCTATATTTACTCAACATTTTACACAACGTTGTTCAAGTATGCAACCGCTCAACTGCTAAGTAAAATTTGCCCAACACCAACAGTTGAACAATTCTAGTTACTCAAAAATTAGGCAATTATTCACTCAACAGTTGTTCAAGTATGCAACAGCTCACGAAATTGGCTTTTTTGGACAACAGTTGCCTAAAATTCACATGTGCGTAACTTGCATCAACTGTTACGTGATTGTCCTCAATGCTCATGTAACAGTTGCCAAATTGGAATATTTTTAATTACGCAACATATTTTAGCAACAGAAACAGTTTCCACCAACATTTTAAGGACATTGTTTTCGACGAATTGCTCAACGCTGGGGATTTTTTACTTTTATACAACGCCTAACTTTCTACATTATATTGAATGAATTTTAATCAACACGTCAACCAACGGATGATAAAAGTACTTTTAGCAACGTATTTTATTTATTAAAAGTAACCCATACTGAAGACGTAAAAGTCTTCAGTATGGGTTACTTTTATTCTGAAGGACAGCGTGCTGATTTCGAAGCTCCGCCTGAAATTGGTTTATGTTGAGCAAGAACTGCCGTCACAGTGGTTAGAGACATTTCTTAAATATTTATTTCTATAAACATTGATGAGTGCGGAACATGCTTGGATATTTTTATTTGATCATAAAGCGTAATTAACAAGTATTCTACTATTAAGACATTTGCTATATCAAGTTAAATACACTGACTCGGACTTTACAGTCGATTCATACACTTTGGTAAAACGTGATATCTTCCGATTGATGGGGAGGCAGTAATTTAAAATCTAAATCTGCTCATTGACACATATTTTTTCCCCTCGTTTTATTCTCTGTTTTATTTAATAATTCATTCATTGATACATATAATAACACAATACAATCAATATGTACAAAGTATATGAAATAATAGTAATATATACTAGTATGTACAAATGTGACTATCGATTAAAAAACCCATATTAAAGAAAGGTTTTGTTTTCATTAAATTCCATGTTTATTTGGGAACTAATAGCTCTGATCTGGCAATACATAAATCAAGCCAAATATAATGTAGGCCTAGCCTTTACATCATGTAACCTATTTTTACATAGAGTTGTGGCTTCGTGAAAATACAGCGACCGAATACATGTAGTAAATTAATAACTATCTACTACCTATAATGGCCTAGGCATGATATCCAGTATTCCATTTATTTCTTACAGCGTCGAAAAGACACATACTCCCTAGAGCAAGAGCCAGAACATCAATCAATCATACAATGTCAGTTGTATGACGCACTATACGGCCCCGGGAATGGTGCGTCACTTTACCGAGGTGCGTCACTTTCTCATGTATCATGACGCACCCTGTGTTACAAATGCGATACACCTTTGTCAAAAAATGGCGGTACACTTAGTCAATTTTGTGACGCACTATTTATTGATTCTGACGGACCATGATGACTGTCTCATATGACGTAGCCCCACCGTCGTTGTTAACTGAACTGAATTGCAATATAAAGTATATGATCACAAATAAAGCCTGGTTGGTGGTGAGTAGGGCCTACATGTAAAATATAATGTTCGCATTGTGTTGTACGCATGATTACGTACCCTGTGACGCACCCAAGTAAAGTGACAGACATTGACGCACCCATTCGGCAATAGTTTGACGGACCAAAGGCTGCCCATGACGTACCCTGCGCCAAGAATGTGGTAGTCAATGACGCACCCATGACGCACCTCTCCCAGGGGTCGTATAGTGCGTCATACAACTAATGTGCATAACACATTAACTTGACCTTACATGTCGTCGGCCGAAAAAACAAACAAATTCCATGTTGTCAAGGATGCCGCACCATCTATGACAAGGTGATGGTGTGTTTCTCATCACATAAACACATGTGGGAGTTCTAACGTTATATAATACCGGCTTTCACCAGAATTAATCGAATTATGATTGGACCTTATAACCGCTCGACCGTTCATTTTAGTCTGCATGATGTTACATGTCATATTTTGTTAACAAATTAGAAACAAGGGGGAATTCAGTATGTGGGTTAACTCGAAAACCTGCGGCAACGGTGAGGAAAACACAGCAACTCTGCACTAGGTTAATGAAGAGTCCCAATATGCGTATACGGGTTAGTAGTTTGCTTGCTTGCAGCGTACAAGTAGTAATTTAGTCTTGCTTTCTGTGGATGGTGGTTGTTATCGCTGTATAGACAAAGATTATCCCTGGAGTAACAGACGACTTTGGAACATTTTTTGCCCGATTCTTTGGCAACAAAGTGACTTCGCTTTGGGATATGTTTGACAACACGCCACTGCTGTGTAGTGCACACAGTCTAGAGACATAATGATTGTATTGAAGCGTTCATGCAATCAAAAGTGTCAGATGGGAATCAACCAATGTAATCATCTGGTTTGATCTCTTGATCTAGGCTTTGAGTTCTAGAAGCATAGGAATAAACTATGCCATCAGTGATGATAACTGCTATTTGTTAAATAATTCATTCTACCACACCGTATAACCTTGAACTTCAGAGCCAACTGCAGCCACATTGTCAAAGGTAGCTGCGTTTGCGTTATTTTGGTGTAACACCCTCTCGCCGTAACTCACCAAGTGTATTTAATACTAAATATCTGAGGAACTGAACTGTCACGCTATCACCGTAACGTTATTAGCATTACAATATGCACTATTATTATTATTATTGGTATTTTATTCGGAAGCATCTCGAATATGCACTAAAAGGCTATATTTGGTGCGACGTATCGCTATCTTGCCGCAAACCCTATGAATTTTGAATTTTACGGCTTTAGAGTCAATTTCTCCGAGTTGTCACAAGAGTTCTTCGATCATAAAATAGTTTTGTTAAGACACTGTCGGCCGAGTGCACCAATGACGGGTAGCTGAAGAATAGCGCTACCTCACTAGTAACTGAGGCGTAACCCAAAATTTTGAGAGCGCCAATGCGGGGTAAGCTACTAGGCTAGTAACTGGCGGGTAATTTACGCTAAATGTTATACCTGGCCGGACCCAAGAGTAAGTTGGGGCATAACGTTTTATGCCACAAGTCAGTCGATTCTAGCAGAAGCGTAAAATTTGTTGTGAACATTGGAGGGGATGATTCGCTGATGCTGATAGACCAACTTCGCTTGCATGCCCAGGGGATGTATATTTGAAGTGGAATGTGACCCCTCATAAGCTGAATTATTTTATATTTTGAAAATCCATTCATGCAATTTGGGGATTTTTTTAGTCAAAATTTAGATCAACTCCTTTTGCCCATTCAAACACTAATCGCACCGACCTTGCGTCATATTTTGACCAAAATGTACTAATTGTCCATGGATCTTAAATAATGACTAAATAAATAAATAAATAAACTTATTATTGTTTTATTAATTAAAAACTGAAGTTTCAACATTATTGTGAGTGGAAGGGTAAAACTAGAAGAACGAAAAAAAGAAAGCATATCTTGCCGTGCGTTATCTGGGGATCGAACCGGGGTCCTAGCGGTTAACAAGCGACGGACAAGGTATCCACGCCACGGAGGTATCTGTGTTATGAGATGTGTTATAATTATATATAATTGTTTGCATCGGGTGCTTGTGTTTGTCATTAAAATTGTGCTTTTTGGTGCAATATTTGTGTGTGCCCCTCGCCCAAAATATGTTTGTAATGTCTTGATAGTCCTTATTTTTGAAAAAGCGTTGAACAAATTCGAAATTTTTGGCCAAAGAAATACCGTCATTTTTTTGTTCGGAACGCAAGCCGACTCAACGTGATTGTTTATCAATAAACTTCAACGAGCTCAGAATGCTGCTGCACGAATGCTCACAAGGACTAGAAAATTTGATCACATTTCACCTGTTTTACAGCGTCTCCATTGGTTACCTATTCGGTATCGCATCCATTTCAAACTTCTTCTCCTAACCTGGAAAGCCCTACATGATATGGCACCTTCTTATATCAGCGATCTTCTCAATCCACATATTCCATCACGTCGCCTCAGATCGTCAGATAAACAGTTTCTCTCAGTTCCTCGGACACATTCTTCATATGGCGACCGGGCTTTCTATGCTTGTGCACCTAAACTGTGGAACTCACTTCCTTCAGATCTTCGATTCTGTGATTCACTTGATGGTTTCAAAAAGACTTTAAAAACTCATCTGTTTAAGATTGCTTATGATTTGACTGATTGACTGATGTAATTGTTTTTATATTTTAACTGTTTGTTTTTATTTGTTTTAATGTTTGCGCCTCGGAATAGGTTGTCTAGATAGATGGCGCATTATAAATGCATTATTATCATTATTATTATTATTAATTATGTACACTCACCTATGACCTAGCGAGTGACGACACATTTTAAATATTACGGAGGACCACTCACGTCAGTATTATACAATAAACTATAGGTTAACACTTTGTATATGCGACAATTTATTTTGTAAGGGGACGATGCTGATTAATGTGGATATTTACCTCGCTAGTTGCTATTCTGATGTTACTCGCCAGTTATGCTCTAAGAATTACATCGTTAGTAAGTTATGCTACAGTTAGAGCATAACTACTAGGGAGGTAGCTTACCTCCCTATTAAGTTACCCGTCATTGGTGCACTCGGCCGTATAAAGCTCATTCATGCCGCGATGTCGCACTGTGCATCGCTACCTTACCGTTAAACTCTATAAGCTTTCAATTATGTACTTCTGATTACAAACAAAATCATGTAGCATGACTAAAACAATCGAAATCAAGCGCGGTGACATCTAATGGTTTCAGAAATGACTTAGTTCAGTCAATCAATAAGTCAAACCATTTTTTAAAGATAGAGGGTGATGAAATATGTAAAGTATTAAGTTCTATTTATTCTTGCTCGATAGACTGATTAAACTCTCTAAAAATATTATAATAGATATTCGAATAATTTGGTTTAATCATTGGAAATACATCTTGATGGTTACACAAAGTAGCATTGAAGACAATGACACAAGCAGAACCCTATCGTCAAAATATCCACATGTTGTATTGTATCACGCAAGAGTGAAAGTTAATATTGTATGTAAAAGTCACGTACATCATTTACACATTCATGCCAGTGCCTCTGTGATTGAATTATATATGCGTTAAGTTACCTTAATAATGCACAAGAAAGCATCCATTGTTTATTTCATAGCGCATGAGGTATCACGAAAGAGCGATATAAGACTTTTTTCAAAGTTTCACCTTTTGGGTAGAGTCACGAATACCTGGGAATTGCGGTTATCTAAATTGTGACATTTAATTCCTTATTAGTCAAATTGTATAGACCTGGGTTATCCCTGGAGTAACGGACGACTTAGTAACTTTTTTAACAGCAAAGTGACTTCGCTTTGGGATATATTTGACAGCACAAAACCGTTATGCGGTGCAGACAGTCAAGAGATTTGGGGCTCGTATTGATGTTTTCAGGTATTAACAAATGTGTCAAACGAATCCATCATTGAATCAATTGTTTTTATACATTTTACCTAGACGCATAGACAGACAAAGAGAGAGAGAGAGACCTTATAACCGTTCAACCGTTCATTTTAGTCGGCATAATGTTACATGGCATATTTTGTTAAGAAATTACAATCAAGGGGAAATTCAGATTATTTCGGGTTAATTCGAATATCTGCGGCAATTAAAGATGTCCGAATGGAAATCAATCAATTTGATTGTCGGGTTTGATCTCTCGATCTATGGCATTGAGTTCTTTAGAAACATAGTATCAAAAATGTCATCAATGATGATAAGACAAGATGTGAGTTGTTATATAGCGCAATCTATCACACCGTAAGCCGAGCGTCCAAATCAATTATATCTGAAGCCTTCATCGGCAAAGCTATTCCGACATGAAGGAGATGCATTTTGCCGATTTGGAATTCCACTTTAGGAATAATTTTTGATGAAAATCGGAATATAACTTTCCGATTCGACTAGCAAATAGGCAATCGACTCAAATAATATTCCTTTTAAGTCACATATTGATTATCGAAAAACCAGCGCTATTTTACAGCGCAAAATTGCTCCTTATACATTGACGTGACATAACCGCATCGAGAAACATCTCAAACATAAGTAATGAGTTATAAAACAACAGTTTGCTACTCGATGTTTACATGGCATATCTTTTTATATTTAGCAAACTCGTTAAAATGGAAATGCATATTCTAAATTTGCGGCAATGATGTGAGAAACACAGCAACTTTATGTTCCCACCCTCTTAACACTTTTGGACCGGTGATTTGATATTTTGCCGATAATCTAAAATGTTGTCAACCGCTGTCAACTTAATTGAATACCTGTCTACAGTGAACGCATGGAAACACTGTGGACGAGATTCGCAGAGTTAAAACCGGGTTTTGTTAAACACGTCGTTTAAACATGTTAAAAGATAAACTGGCGTTTAGTATAGTTAGTCACGGTTTTAATCTAAACCCGCGTTTAGCATTTTAGTACGATTATACGGCCAAATGTTTTCACATGCCATTTAAAAAAAGTTTGTATTGTTTCGCCAATTACATGATGTGAAAAACCTTTATTTCGGCAGCTGATAAAAGAACAAACGTCCTCACACTGTGTAAGTACCAAACCATCTAAAGTTCCTACCCATCTAAAGGTGACCGTAACTCTCTGTAATGCAAGGGGTGGTGATGTTGTATTAATTGTCGAAGACACATGCTCTGAGTAATAACGTTATATAATAACGGCTTTCTAGTCGAATTAATACACTTTGGCTTGGAACTTATAACCGCTCGGCCGTTCAACAAAAAATGGTACTTTGACGCCAATCGTATAAGACTTATGCGTACTGGTCTTGCAGGGAGGTAATGCTCATCAGTTCTCCGGTCATTCATAAGTGCTTTATTTTCTCGTCCACAGAAACCGAAAAAATCAAGTGACCTTTTTCGATACGCAAAACTACGAGTTTTAAAATTACGATTGTGTGGTTAATATTTGGACAATCTTGTCAAAAATGGAAAATATTGGTTGAGGAAAGTCTTCTTCCCATAGCAATCGATCTTGATTTTGAAAAAAAGATGATTTTGAGGCATAAATCTGGTCATAAATCTCACATAATATTGATTTTGAAAAAGCGATATTACTCGAATTCTAGATATTGGACCGCAATTTTAAACATATGACGTAAAAGATCGAAGCCATACCTACAAAAAATGTAGTGTACGTGAAATCATTTGATGCGGAAGAAAGAATTCTCAACTAAAAATGCAAACTTGTATTTATTCACCTATCTTTTCCCCCGTTCGCCATATAATTCTTCCGAGCAATGAGTACTGCGTGACAACAGTCTATGACCTTTGGCCTCAGGCAATGTTTACGCGATCTGATTGGCTCACACACTCAGTTGTCAAGGTCGTTCAACACATCCAGACATGGTAGGACATGGGGTCATTCGCTGAGCCATTAATTGTTTAAGAGTCACATTGCTCAAGTAGTTCAAATGATTGAATTGATGAATAATAGACAATGATTGACACATTTAATTTATTAATTATTCGTTTGAACCTTTTTTCGTGAGGCCAAACAAAAAATGTTTAGGGTCCACTCCCGCTACCCTTTTTTATGGGGGGAGGGGCTGTTCGTTTGTTTTATTTGTTTTATTTCAGTCATAACTTTTTTCATGTTTGTAACAGATTTTCATTGTACACGTTTTGTGGTGACCGGATGCTAAACATGTTTTTTCTTCTTTATACTTTGCCTAAGTAAATCCTTGTTAATCTTGTTCTCCATTCAATGGCAATTACACATGTTTTGTTCCTCGAGAATGCAGCAATAGAAAGAATTTTTTTTTACCAAATTAAAAATAAATTGGGGGAACTTTATTTTGGATTGGGTGGGGTTCCCAAGTTCACACACCCCCTCCCAATCCAAAATAAAATTCCCCAACCGGTTGGGTCTATCTCATAAGGCCAAATAAAATATATAACTAGTTTCTCGTTCTTACTTTTGGAGGTTGAGGGCACTTTTTTCCTTTAGTAAACACTGTGATTGCCTGATTGCTTGTGCATATTGGCAGCACTACAAGGAGGGTAGCCCCCCCCCCCCCATTTCCCTCCACACTTTTTGCCCCCCCCCCAAAAAAAAATAATAATAATAAATAAAAAATAAATAATAATTTAGTTCAAATTAGAAAATATTAGATTTTAGCACAAAAAAAAGAAATTTTCATACCAAATTAGTTAGTATTAGACTAGATTTGACAATTTTAACGTGAAATGGCATAACAAATTTGCTCGCTTTGCACGCAATATTTTTGTCATCCCCCGAAAACAAATTCTTGCCCCCCCCCCCTTTTTTTCCCCAAAAAATTATGATGCTGGTACCGCCACTGCTTTTCTGCAACCTTTCTGAGGGGTTCTTATCTGAGGGGTTGATTATTGTATACAAATGTCAGGTTCTTAAATAATGTAACCAAAAACTGATACGCAAGGGGACGAGAAACTGCTTTATTATTTTTTTACTTGGCCTTGCAACAGGTGAGATCGATGTAAAAATTATATTTCTGAACATGTTGAAATTTATTGCAAAATACAATTGTATTTTTGAAGAAAGCAATGTGGTTCTACCAATTTTATTATGGTTGGACGCCGATAGCAGGCCTTGGTTGGTGATTTCAAGTCGATGGTGAAAGTTGCGAGGGGAAATCAGGGGCAACATGGAAGTATTTAGAGAACAAAGGTCGTCCATCATAGACATCATAGCACAACAAACTAAAAAGAAGAATCGCACCACAGGCCTATTCTTGAACTTGAATTGGTTCTGACTTATTATTTTGTCGATGGTGAAAGTGGCGAGGGGAAATCAGGGGCAACATGGAAGTATTTAGAGAACAAAGGTCGTCCATCATAGACATCATAGCACAACAAACTAAAAAGAAGAATCGCACCACAGGCCTATTCTTGAACTTGAATTGGTTCTGACTTATTATTTTGTCCTGAAAATTGAATGGGTTCAGTGTCCATATCCATATGAAGTATGACAAAACAATTCAATGTTCAATGTGTTTTTGACATTTCTATTCCAATCATGGGCATTATAATATTGGGCTAAATCTTGCCTCACGTCCCGTACGGAATAAACCGTGTATAGCTACAACGTATTTTAATTGGTTTGAGCATGCGCACTTGAGTTACGGGACGTCGAGCAAGACATTGCCTATATTGAAGGTGGTAACATAGCATTTCCTCCACTTTTTGAGTAAAATTACAATATTGTAATAATATTGCTGACGCCTATGATTCCAATATGATACAATGTCCATCCACATCAATGGAACGTACACAAAAGATTAATGGTTTTCACTTCAGCTTTAATTTATTCAAAACAAAGCCTTTGTCATATCAAACTGGACACAAAAGTATTGTTATTTCTTGGCCATTGGCCTGGTAAGCAGAATGTTATTGGCCACGTCAATTGTTTCCACATGAAAAATAATGGTGATCGGATGACATCAATTGATCATCTTCCTGAAGGAAGTTTCGTAGCTTTCGAAGAGGGGCACCAGGAAGTGTTCTTTATACATCAATGGCGAATGGCGACTGATGGCGATGTCATCGTCCCAGAAATTATGGCAGCCTGGTAATGGAAATCACTGATAATCCGCGCACGACATCCTTGTTGGCTGGGCGTTGACCTGAAATTTAAAAAAGAGGATTGACAAAAATTAATAATAAATAAAATTAATTAAAAATATCATGTTCTGCAGCACACCCTGCTTAGATTTGTTTATGCAGTACGCTATTCCGAGAGTGTTCGTTCAATTATTAAATAGACTATAGTACAATGTAGTACTATTTATTATAGTATTAGAATACTACTAGTACTAGTCTATATAATCAAAACAAAGAATTCTCGATCAAAACGTTTATTCCAGTCACGCCAGCGTTCATCCAAATTTTGAATTCAGCGTGATGGGCCCTATGACAACTACGCCACAATGAGATCGTACGTGACATGAATAAACATGAACTTACATAATTGTCCAATCAATTGGTCAATTTACCTATTTGTTTACAACAACTTTCATGTATTGAAATTGAAATTTAAGCTTACTGACAATTTATTAAGTATTGAAAAATAATGTACAAAACATGTTTATTTCATCTATCATAAGATCCACGATCAGATTTGCAGCAATTTTCTTTAATTTGATTTGTATTTAAATTATTTTCCCATCTTCAATCATTCTTTTCAAATGTCAATCTACTTTTGTCGCTTCTAAATCTAGTATAGTAGTACTTGCACGCACACAGCACTCTCTGATGCGCCATTTATCAACGTTACGAATTCATGAAATTCCGAAAATTTATGAAATCTCGCAAAATTTGAACCCATTTTGCATCGACTTTCTTGATATTTCATGTATTCACGTCCGCGACGAATTTGGCATCATTTTACAGCTCATTGCCTTTTCTTCATCGTCAGCTAGTTAGATTTAAATGATCTACCCGAAGAAAGATTTGTCAACTAAAATAATACGAGTTGATGCAAAATGACGACAAAAGTCTTCCCATTTTTTTGATCTGGCATAGCATTGCGATATTTTGCGATAAAGTAGTCGAAATTGGTATGAAAATGTAGAGAATTTTCTTCCCGTTCACTCACCCCGCCATGTTTTGCAGATTCTGCTACATCCGGGCACTTTTTGACAGCAAATCGATCAGCTGTTCGCTCAAGAAGACCGTAGTCTCGCGAAATCTCGAAGCAACTTGCGATAAAAGTAGCTTGACCTCGGGACTACAAACAGGGGTCAAATGACGGAGAGTACATATTATATCCTTGATTTATATTACAACTTGATAAAGTCGAATCGTTGTGATTATCTCTAATTCCCCATCTCTTTTTCATCCTCAATTTGAGTTGGGATAAGTTTCAATTCATTATATTTATTTTAGTCTACTGATGTTAACAAAGATGCAAAGAGATTCATAGTATGTGAGTTAAAGCTGTATGTTCCGATCACTTTTTGGGGGCTTGACTTTTTTTCACATCAAGATATTTTGATATCAGAAGAATCCCCATATTTTTCTCATTAAGTCTGTAAAATATTCGGGGCCGGAAATGTTCCATTTAGAAAGTATAGGCTAAAATGAGGTGAATTACTGCCAAAGGTGGTTAACCATCAACCAATGTGTGTACTAGCTCAATGGGCAAACATGTTGTGACCATGTGATTCTAAAAATAGAACCGTTGGAGTTATGCAACTCAAACTTTAGAATGAGACCATTTTAAGGATGACCTTTCATGTAAAACGGAAACATCAAGTTGAAAATCGGACCAGCAATCGGAACATCTACCTTTAACTCGAAAACCTACGGCAACGGTGGGGGACCGTAGCAACGGTACACTAGGTTAATGAAGAGTCCCAATACAGCTTAGTATTCCCCTGTGCCTGCAGCGTACAATTTAAGTAATTTAGTATTGCTTTATGGTGGTTGTTATCGCTGTATAGACCAGGATTATCCCTCGAGTAACAGACGACTTGGTAACATTCTTTGACAACAATGTGACTTTGCTTTGGGATATTTTCGACAGCACGCCATCGGTGTGCAGTGCAGACAGTCAAAAGACTTGGAGATTGTATTGCAGATTTTATGCAATCGAAATGTTATATAAGAAGCAATCACTATCATTTGGTTACTTCTCTTGATCTACACATGTGACTATAAGACAATATGTAAGTTGATAAATGACTCAATCTACGTCATCATCGTAGGTCTCAGAGCTAACAACAGCCGCACTGTTGAACTGTTGTTTATCGTAAGGATCTAGACCTAGCAGCGTTTGCGTTTTTGTGTTGTAAGATAATCTCGCTGTAATCTAAACACAATTTGTGATTAATAAATCATATTATCATTTTAATTAAGGCTGTAGAACAAAATAGATAAGTTCGTTGATGAAGATAGAACATCATCGGTGATCTTTTTGGTGGACAAGTAAACTTGGACACCTTAGTTTTCAAAAGTGGTTGTAATAAAATCCGAAAATACCGCCAAATTCAGTTATTCAGTGCGGAATTAGTACTTTAATGATATTTTATATTAAATGTGTCTATTACCGTAAATAAAATGGTGCTTTAATTGACAATGTAGCCTTTAAATAATAAATATCACATTTTAATTTTCGATTTAGTTTATTGAGTGGATAAACCAGAGAGTCTCAATCATGTATATCCGTTGTAACTTTCCAGAAAGTTTTGAGAACGTGTTGTCTAGCGGTTGCGTCCTTCGCTTGCCACGCGGAGGACCTGAGTTCAATTCTCCTGGGAGCCATATCTTTTTTTGTATAATACATTGGTACTTTTTGATGTTCCATTATATTAATTACTTACAATATCATTAGTTTGTTTATTAACGAGACTCTTTTTTTTATCTATTAATATTTTTTTATTTTCTGTTTAATGAATATAAATTATCACGATTTTCTTTTTTTGATTCGGCTGTTGTGTTGTGATGTTCGTGATTTATTTTTACAAAACGATTGACTATTAGTATTATAATAATTATCCTGGCGCCCCGGGAAATCCAAGTTATTTTGTTGCATTTTTGAATTTGCCATAAATTACGTTTTTCTCGTTATTAATAAACATTGGAATTTAAATTAAATTATAAATTATGATATTTTTTCTTTCAATTTTCTTTCTCTCCATAAACTTCAACACATATCGCTCCCATAACGTCTCGGTGATTTCCTTACAGAAACAACATACACTAGTGATCCTCTTGCCGACTTCCACAAAATTCATTCCATTTCCAAGTCTTCTCATCCTTTTGACACTAAAAACACTTGTCCACCCAGTTTTTTTAGAAGACCTTGTTTAGATAATGCATGTTGCTAGGTAGTAACCGATTATGTTGATCTTGCACGCTTTGAGTTCCGGTAGTACACATGAAGGAGCGTAAATCTAGAAACACATTTATTAGGGGCCATATCCAAACTCAAAGTTGAATGAGAACTATATTTGGGTATAAAGCGCTGAGGATTTCAGGAAAATCGAAATAGCTCAGTTGGTAAAGATTAGGACTCTCAATCAGCAGGCCGTACGTTCGAATCTTTGTGGCGGTTTATATGGTTTATATTCCTTGTGCTCTATACGTAGAGCGGTCCAGTCTGGGTAGAGGTCGGTTTTCATTTATATTGACATTATTTTAACGTTATTTATTTATTTTGTATTTTCTTTCTTAATTGTTGATGTTTATTTAATTATTTATCAATCAATTAATTATAAATAGGCCTAAATACAGTAGATTTAATTGATATAATTATTAATTTATATATTATTTATTTACATTAATTACTTTATTTCTTAATGATTATTATTTATTAGGTCACGTTCAGAGTGTATGCAACATTCTTAAATAGTCTAAAACGCAGAAAAATGACACTATTTAGGGGAGTAAGATTCATAATGCTACTTGATTACACACATTATGCCTAAACCAGAAAACAATAAAACCTGGCACTTGTACTAGAAACCCGATAGATGTACAATCTGGCAAATGGGTCGCTCTTTACGTCACAACGGGGGTCGGGTGAACACTGGTCAGCTTATAACACAACCTTCCTCGCGCTTTCATCTGTCTGCTTCACTAATTGAGCCATCGAGAGTACTACAATAGTTCTATTGTTAACGCCAGATAAGTAGAGAGGCTCTAGTTAATCACCGATCTTTTTCCGATGCTTTTAACAATAGAAAAAAATACCGTTTTAATACCGGGGTAAAATCGGTAGAAAAACGCTATAAAATCACTTTGAGTTTGGATATGGCCCCTTAGTTAATTGTTTAACAAACCAATGTATCAACTAATTTTCAATAACATCAATTATAATCACTATTCTCATGATCGTCGCAATAACATATTTTGCTGATCATTATAGATATTTAACAGTGTGTATGATTATGTGTATGAATTTGATTATACTATGAATACATAATCCTACTTATCAGTGTCACCACACATGTCAATTATGGTCTTGAATTGTACAAGAATTTGAACCCCCCGCATAACTGTTTTGAATATAATTACTTCACGGGTTAAGTAATTTAACAACTTTCATTCAAATTTGTAAAAATTAACTAAGAATTATCTGTTTTCCTTATTATGAACTTGATCAAATAAATACATTTTATGCTGTGGATAAAATGTGAGAAGCCTTTTTGCAAAAGTCACATGAATGGAATGAGAGGGGCCTGCAGAACATTATTACAACAGCCATGTGAGTTCAAGTGTAGTATTGTAATTAGTTATGTGACCAAACCTTTCAGTGTAACATTTTTCACGCGTCTACTAGATTTACCATAATACAAGACAGATTTTTCAGAAACCTTTCCCAACTTGCAAGGTCTATCTCAAGGATTACTGAACCAGTACTATGTTTGTACTCTTTTCAATGCATTTCTCATGGTGATTCCAAATATGGTAATGAAATTCAATACTTGTGACTTTTTAAAAAAAATATTTTGTGAACCTTTTGAAATGTCGTCTGCAGACGCCTGCCGCGTGGAAAGTATTAAGGGACTTCAGCAAAGGAGACAAGTTGCTACTAAATAATTTCTCTAAGTCTTCTCTAGTCACATATGTTTTTAGTTTGATACTGAAAATTAGTTTATCGAAGATATATATGAGGCTTCCAAAAGTATCACAATTTTGGGACACTCTGAATACGATATTGTTCAATGTCCGTTGACCCATTACAACCGTAATTGTTATGGCTATAATAGCTATGATGCTTGTGCTATTATAACTATACAGCGCAACTTAGCTTCTAGTTTCAAGTAACATTTAGTTTTGTTCCACAGCTAAAACTAAATGCGGATTGTCGTCAGCGAAAGTCTGTGACAAACCTTTCGAGAGGGAAAATAAACCACATCTCAATCGACGTAAACATTTACATTATGTATTGTATCACCCCAGTGTGTTAAACTCTGTATGTAACAGTCACGCACTTTTAAACATTCATGTTAGTACATGTACCTCCGTGATCCAATTATCACCTTAAATACATTATTTACTTAATAGCGCATGACGTACAGTGGAGGATAGTACAAGACGTTCTTTACCAAGTTTGATCAGTGGGGTTTATCCGTTTATCCGGGAATGAAAAAAAGTTTAATGTAATAGTGGTTGCTAACTTTTTGTATTCTTTCATTCTTGTTCTTTAATAGTCCATCTCTGTTTATTTATTTGTTTGTTTGTATATTACTGTTAATATTTATAATCCATACGATGGTTTCCCACTCAAGTGAAATTGATACTCTCGACATTGGAAAAGCCACTAAATGAACTTTAATACACAATTCCCGTACTCAAATCATGGTTTGTTTAAAAAATTGAAAAAGAAATATTCATCATACCAAAATAAAATATTAAGTTCATAGAAGGTCATGGGTTATATGGTCATACAAAGGTTGTGGCATTCAGATTGAAAATGTACGTCAAAATTAATTGCACCAGACAAGAATCTTGGAATCGTAAGTGGTGCGTCAGTGGTCGGGAAAGCCAGTCTTAAAGCTAGTTAGCTGTGGCAAGAAGTCGTTGACATAAACGTTTTGAATGACATGCTCAAAGCCCTGGTTAGTATTGTATTGCTCTTGAAATATAAAGACATTCGATATAAACAGTGGTCCGTTGAGGTTTTGGTCATCAACTTTTTTGGTCATCAACTATTCATTTTGAATTTGATCTGATGGTTATAGTGATATGGATAAATAAATGCAGTTTGAATAATAAGCCATATGTTTTCTCTTTGAATACGAGTATAATATATATGATATAGCTGATGATGTAGACTCTAGTGGATTTGGTCACAAGCTGCACCGGTGTAAACATTTGTCTATACTCCGGACAGAAGATGAAACAATGTTTATTGCTTTTTTTTCTGTGTTTGTCTTTGAATTACAGATGGGGAATGGACATCGCATAATCCCGTAGAGAATCATGTGCCTATAAACGCTCATGTCTGAGACCGTTAGCAGCAAGCAACAGACACACAATGTAGTATTTATAACAGAAACACAATGTAGCATTTAAATCGATCCGTATCAAATTCAATGTAAGTTTTAACTCAATAAACATGTTTATTTTTCGTTGGCACAATCAAGTAACCGTTCTATCTAATTAATAGAAAACTGATTACATTTTGCTTCTATTTTTGTAATATCAAATTAAAAGAAAATAATCAACCAAATCATATTGTATTCATTATGCTACAGCCAACTGGCTGATTTCCGGTTATAATAAAAGGTCAGTGGTGGCACCAGCATCAGGGTGGGGGGGGGGGGGGGGGGGGGGGGGGGGCAAACGGGGGACAATACAAATATTGGGGGAAAGAATAAAAATGTGGGGGGGGGGGGTGTGCGTGAATTAGCTTAATTTGTTCGGAATTATACATTTCAGACCAAGCACTCGCTTTACTATTAACACAACTTAATCTTTTTTTTATTCCAACTTCGACATTAGCGACCATCTTGGTCAACGCTCCAATATGACAAATATTAGTCAAGGTCAGCGAGTTGACCTCGATCAAACGAGAGAGGGCGCCATTTCCTAATGAACGATATTCGCAGCCCTGGATATTCGTGACAATATGTAAAAAATAATAAAGAAATGATACCCAGAGAAGTTTCGTACGTAGCCTTAAACACTGCCCCTACACGGAAACACTCTTCAATCTACTCAAAGTTTTTATTTTCCCATCTAATTGCAAAGTTACACATGAAGAAATTAACCCGGAAATTAAGCAAAATGGTCTTGTGTCTTGGGAAATTAATTCAAATGCTGTGTATTCCTACGAACACCATAGAGTCCTATTATATTTTGATCAGTTTATAATATTGACAACAATTTAGCACATCACCTGTAGGATTTAAATTGTCTGACTGACCTGCCCATATGGATCAATAGATCAATAGATGTATCGTATTTCAAAAATCAGCTCAATGACGGCAACACTTGCAACATATTCAGTACTGAGTATTATAGTTTTCGGTTATTCTACTCTATCCAACATCATATCGAGATTTAAATGATCAGAAGGTCATACCTACAATCACGACAATAGCGATAATATTGTTTTAATTGGGCGTTCGTGGCGGGGTTCGTGGTCAGATGCTGAAATTCTTAGAAGTAACGCTGGACAGCTAAGCAGATTCTTCTAACACTAATATCCAGTAATGTAAGTCCTAAACTGAATTGGCTGCCATTTTGGCGCTGCATCGTTTATTGTAAAAAACAAATACTGAAGACAGCTGCGATTAACAGCGATTACTGATAGGGTCTTCTGTCGCAAAGCGCTCCAAATCATAGATTTATATACTTTAAAGATGTGCTCGGGGTATATTAATACAAACAACTGGTTTATGATTAAAACAACAGAGTGGAATTGCTTATGATTAAGGAAATTATGAATTATTACAAACCCGTTAGAAACACATAGATGTACATATTTCCATGTCAGACGTGGCTGTGTGAATCCCTATGTAAAACATTGTACGTTTGGGATTATACTGCTGCTATTGCTGCCGCTGCGCTACTTTCCTTGAATTTCCTAGCAAGGTATAATGAATTCTTTACAGTACTCCTCAGTCATCTTGAAGTTTATCGATGCCATCTGCTGGCTGGTATGCATGAAATCCATAAATTACCATCACATACATTGCAAAGAGACTATGTAACCTTCTTGAAATTACGTTTTCTTTAACGAAAACTCGTGCCATTCCCATTAACAAAATATCTTGCGCATTGATGTATAACTATTTGAATCCAATCACATTTTCATTTTCAGTTATGAACCATGTTGCCGAGTTCAGATCATCCATCATAAAGTGATTGACCAGAACATTATTGCAGTGTCAGCGTGTAACTCGTTAATGTCAGTGTCTAGGGCAAAACAATTCATTTCCTGTCCAAGTTCGCCCGGCAGTGACGCCATAGCAGTGTAATTTAACGAGTGAGACAGATTATGTTTTCTTTGAACTTTCTCGAGGTCTTAGATATTGCAGATAATAATTATTGTCGACCAATTTAGCGAGAAACAGGTATATATATTGAAGTACAGTCTTCGCGAGAGTCCACCTGCTTGGAGATGAATGTCTTGTTTGTTGTTCTGAACTGATGTACGCAAACACAGAGGGCCGTATTCTCGTACGCGTGTCTAAATTAAACTCAAGTTTATCTTTTAAACTCCGCAATTTTCGTCCACAGAGTGGTCGGGCGTGTACTATACGCTCTATTCATTATTTCGCTATAACGATTTATTTTACTTTATCCAGCCAAAAATATATGTCAATTAATAATAAATTTATTTTTTAAATTGAAAATGGATGAGATTACCAGAAGATATTATTGAACATTGAACAAAAGATAATGAACTTTACATATACTAGATTCCGCGCTAATATCACTGGGCTTTGTGAGTGGGTGGGATGGGTGAAAAAACTGATCTTACCGCACTTCCTTCTGTATTGAATGATAACATAATCACCGTATAGAACACCTTCTATGTCGTTGAAACTTATAAAAAACAGCTTTTGCGCCTCGTGTTATATCCTTCATAAACAAGACATCAAATCGGATTTCAGCAGACTGTACCTACTTCTGCAAAACAGAACAATCAAATGCTTATGTAACTCAATTGGTAAGATTGTCGTTCTAGTTCTAGTTATTTTGTAAAACACTTTTTGGCAAATTGTAATGGCATTTGACACTGACACCGTTTTGTAGGGTATTTACATAATAAGACATTAAGAGTGCATTTTGTTCATTGAACCGTCTTTCGTCATCCATCCAAATCGTTTCATTTTGCAAGAAATCTCTTTGAAACCCGATATCCAAAATAATCAGAAATATATTTTCCCCAAAAATATGTGTGTGTTAAATTAAATGTATATTATAAAATACAATTGCACATGACACAAACATCCATTACTGTTTGATTACATAATTACCGACACAAATAATGCTTTGTGTCACAATCTTTCCAGACATCAGATTTGCATCGTGTTATTTTGCAATGCAAGAGATTTCCTGTAAATATCATAACAAGAAGAACAATGCATATTCTGCAAATTATAAAGAATGTGTAAGAATTGTTTCAGATTTTCTTGAGATAGACTTTAAAAGTTAGGGACAAAATTCTGATAAAATCTGTTTTGAATATGGTAAAACTAATAGCCGCGTGGAGAGTGTTAAGAATACATTTAAGACTTCAAGATTTCTGCTTGAATATTAGTGTTTGATATTTGGATACAGATATCCTGAAAGCCCTGCTATGTTTGTTAAAATAAAGCAATCAGATGTGACACTAATACCCTTTGCTAAAGGATTTAGTTAATCTTCAGTAATGGGTAAGTTTTCAGCCATGAAATATGCTTTTTACATCTCTATTACTATAACTAATTTTGCAAGCAATCTCCTTCAAATCTCTAAGATATTATTCTTTTTTTCTTCTAGTAAATGCAATTACATCTGTATTTCAAAAATAAACAATGCAATGTATTCGCGAAAGTGGCATTGATCGCAAAAGTAATGATAACAACACGATAGGTCGTTTAAAATTGCTCGATCGGTCGGTTTGATCCCACTCTTGAACGATACTGAAATCGAATACATGCAAGGCATGTATGTTGCGATTGGAAATGATGGCTGCTTCATGTCCAATACACTTGGCGAAATTAAGAAAAGAGTTACAGGACGACCAAACAGAATTGAAAACAATGATTTAGAGAATAACTGCGTAACAACTGTTTTCGTGAATTTGTTTTGAAATCAGAGGTTTTGTTCTGGTCTGAGGAATTGTCCCGAGGAACAATTCCGATTGACCACAACAGCAACCGAGGATTTCAAAACAAATTCACGAATTCATTACTGAAATGATGCATATTTATCCAAATCGTTGATTTGTACCGATATAATTGCGCTAATAATTAATTAGTTTTCTGTTTATTTTGTCCATCCCTTCTTAGTTATTGAAACAGTCCAAGTTGGGTCATCCCATCATTAACATTTTTATCATTCAACCAATCAGAAATAAGCTTTAATCGTGTTTTCTTATAACTTATTGAATATTCAGTTTAGGGGCGTGAGGCTTTAATTTGATTGGTCGGTCAATGAGCAAAACAATCGAACACTTTGGCTCAGTACCTTCGGGTAATTATGAGTAACATGCGCTCGGCGTGCGCGTTATCATCTAACGATTAATTTGATTATAACGCACTTGGTACGCAGCTATCGCGATTATTCATAAAGTAATGAATAGTTACTAAGAATCTCAAGATCACAAGAACATGCTTTATTACCGTGTGATTGGCTTGGAAAGACGATCATTGATTGCTACCAATCGATAGGAACTGAACTACTCACCAATGTGTGCGTTTTTTCAATCGCCAACTTTTCGAATGTTTCGTGATATATTCATATTGTACT